>LPNX010239824.1:39727-110716 GCA_001517045.1 Pseudotsuga menziesii | reverse complement strand
AACAATATCATGAAATGACAATTGAATACTTATCTTTATTTGTTTCATGGGTATACTCCTTCTTGAGTCTTCAGCTTCATCGTCTTTTTCATTCATGATAGCATCGTTTCTTATCCAAATGCTGAGGTGGATAAGAAGTTCTTCAACAGTTGAGATCTTCATATTCCTCATTGATTGAGGGATCTTCTTTGGAAGGTGAGAGCTTGATCTTCAGAGACGAGCTTCTTCTTCTTCCCAAAGTTTGCTGAAAGTAATCACTTCCTTCTGGAACACATTCCTTGAATGAATGAATTCCATGATCCTGGGAGGCCATTCAAGGTGGCCATCACCACTTCTACATTCTTCACTTCTTCTTTCCCCGCTTGAAGTTGTTCTTTGATTTGAGAGATCCTTATGACTGCATGGTCTCTGCATTCTGGATCTTCACATTCTTCAGCTGGTTTCTTAAGGTCATATTCCGATCTATGTTTTTCCCTTGAAATAGCTTGGTCAAGGAATCAAATCTCATCGATGTCTTTAGGGAAGACACTTGTAGTACAAGTTGATTCGTGACTGAATCATCAATGATCTTCTGGGCTTTGACCAAGTTCTTCTTGTGAAAGGCTTCTAGCCTCATCTCCCTCTGAAACTGGAACCTCTATGCTCATGTAGGTGTCCAATCCATTTTCTTCAGAGAGATCATATACTTCTAGGCTTGGAAGTTGTCAACTTCACCAAGCTTATCATCAAGCTGATGTGATAGATCACTTTGAAATGAGAACCTCAAATGAACATAGCAAAGGATTAGATCTTATCGATTTGAGGTGTCCGTCCTGGTTCCGGAGCTGGCTAATCTAGGGTTTGTCACAGAAACCCTAATTTCAAAACTTGGAATCTTTCAAATCTGATTGGATAGACAGATAGATCTCTTCAAATGGAGCTGTCCAATGTACTCCATTTCTGAAAACATTGGAGGGAAGCTCCCGGAACAAGAAGCCCTAATTTTCCAATTTCTTCTGCAGAAATGCCTGTTACTGTTTCTGTGATATCTTTGAAATTTCTGCTCCTCTGTGTCTGAAATTTTGTATTGAGGTAACCTCGTATGTCCCTGATCCAACACTGCAGGTTTCATCAGAATTGGTTTCACCATTTGGGATTTATGATCCTTTTCCCAAGGTGACCTGTTACAAAACTGTTAATAACAGTGAAGTTGTACAGCATGCCATGTGTCATTGGTTCATTTTCTGAGTCTGATATTCGGACCACCGAAATTACAGTCCGTGCCCTTTCTGGAACATCTTCAGGAATTCCATTTGGACCTCTGTAGCCGAAGATATTGCAATTCTCCCCAGGTGTCCTGTTTAGGGATGAATTCTGAAAGAGGCTGGAACCCTAACTTGGAGAGAACATATCTCCTGGAATACAGCGAATCTGAGGATGAATTTTGGACACAGTGTTCATCAGGATTTTATCTTCGGCCCCTGCAATTTTCAGCTCCTGCTCCTTCGCCAATCTCGGAATATAGCGGCTGTACCAAAACATTTCAGTTTTAGTATTTAGGGTTTTTCTAGCTCGGGGTCAAACTAGGGTTTGACTTTCCCAGAGTTTCACCCAACCAAATTTCTTGATCCAGGTCTCTAAACTTCGGTTTTGATGAGGAGAACAATCCTATGCTAGTCTCACTCAAAAATTCCTCTTCTGTAGAAAGCCCTAATTTCCACATCAAAAACTAAAAATGCTTGGAATTGAATTCCGCTTCGACAGAAAGATGCACCCTTCAATGGAGAGTCATCCTAGCATACTTTTGCTGATGGATTGTGGAGAGAGACCCAAAAAGTAAGAAGCCCTAGCTTCTGCAGCTGCACAATGTCTTCTTCTTAGGTTAGCTCTGATCCCATGTTAAATTTTCATATGCTTAGCTAAGACATCAGTATTTCATTTCATTTTCATGACAAAAGCATATAAACAGGATCACTGAAAGATAGACAAGCACAACCATGAAAAAGGAACACAAAGATTTATCCTAGGAAAACCCTAAAGGGAAAAACCCAGCAAAAGCTTCCTCAATATAGATGCCCCAAAAAGATAAAAGATAAAACCAGCAAGGAGATCAAAGCCTGATCCTCCTCCTTCTCCAGCTACTTCTCTTCTCCACTAATGCGCTACACAAGTGAGAGTGTGTGTGTCACAAATGAGGAGCACTACACCTCTATTTATATTCATTCGTTCACTTAAGTTAACTCATTTGACATGTAGGCTCGAGTTAAATCATGTAGGCTCGAGTTACACATGTAGGCTCAAGTAACCACACTGGGGTGCTGATGCCCACTTTTACAATTAGAGGGGACTACCTCATGACTCTTATTAGTTCTTTTGATTAGGAGCATCGGGGTATAATGTAATACAAGTGGTTCTCCCGGTAGGACCATCGGGGGCCACAAAAAGATACATATAGAATATTCTTCGAAGTTACAATATTTCAACAAAGACCCCACTCACGAAACTTTTATTAAACTGTTACAATCTTTTGGATTTTCAACCTTTGAAAGAACTTGAAAAGTTAAAATGGAAGGAGCCTTGATGGCTTTTACGAAAGGAGTGTTTTTTTTTATTATCTTCTTTGGTTCACAACTTCTTCTTGGTTTTGTTCTTTTTGGATTTGCAATCTTGGTTGTGTCTTCTTCTCTTGGTTTCTTCTTCAAGTTTTCTTGCTTCTTGTCTTTTATGGATCTCTTCTTTGATTACCTAAAGCACAACAAAGCTCATAGACCCGTCATTGTCAATCAAATCAAAGAAATAAAATGAAACTAGCTATAACTTAATGCAAGTCCTAGACTTTGAAATTTGAGATCTATATGCAAGGAAGCAAACTAGTCTATAAATCAACTTCTAGATGCAAGTTTTGAACCCCCCTTTTTTTAGATGAAATCTAATGCAACTTAACAATGAAACTAGATGCAAGCTAACAATGCCAACTACTTAAGATCTAAATGCGAAACTAGAAGACTAGATGCAAACTAGTAAATGAGCTGGAAATGCAAACTTTAAAGATGCTAACCAAATCTTAGATCTAACGAACAAGGGAAAGGAGAAGTGGATGGAAAGGAGAAGGTCTAAGGCTGGAAGGAGAGCAACATAGAACAATAGGACAACATCAAGAAGGACAGGGCTGAAAAGACAGAGATGGACAACAAACAAATAAAGGAAGGTGACTGAAAAATGGGGCAGCGAATAGTAAGGAAGAGGACTGGAAAATGGGGCAGCGAACAGAGAAGAGGAGGACAAGCCAAACAAGGCAAGAAAGAAGAAGCCAAAGGGTAGATAAATGAAGTTCAGGGCTTCTTGTAGTAACTAGTAACCAAAATAATGTTTTTATCTTGTGGATGGAACACAAGAGAGAGAGTTGCTCCCAGCTTTCTTTTTTGTAGCAAAAGATAACGAGCCCTGTAGGTCCTGCAGTCACAAAATGATAAACTCAAAAATGGTTGTTTGAAGTTTGGGATAGAAACAGCTGAGCTCGCACCCTTCTACAATTGGTGAAGCCTAATAACACACAAACACTCAATACAAGAAGTGAGATCAAAAAATCATATGATAGTATTCTAGGAAAATCAAATCCAGATTAACATTTCGTATTACTGACTACTCATGTCCATCAAGATATTAATCTACTTTGCATAAATAACCAAATTAAGACAACAAATGGCTATTCTACCGTGCCAACAATGGCCTTCTTGAGTTGGCAAATTAATTAAACACATACAAGTATTGCAAGAGAGGAGTTAGAGACAATATCACCTCAACCATGAAGAATTCACCACAATCAAAAGCCCATAGACCTCCAAAGTCGAGTATTTTTATTAACAATTCCAAAGCAAATGCTGATACAATTTTCTCAGAGTAACTCTACCACAAAAGATCCATGCCAAGAGAGGCAAAATGACTCTTATATAACAAAACCAGCAACCTAAACCCTAAAAACGAACTGGCCCAAGAGGGAGCCAAAAGCATGAGTCATCAAATTGAACTCTCGATTACAACCCTGTTACAACTAGCTTGGAGTGCACATTTCTTCAATAGACTCGAGCTGCATTTAAAATGGATGGGAAGGTGGCCTCCACCTTGGAAAGGCGCCCCCTATCCCTCTCTTGGAGAAATCACCCATCAAACACGAATACTCCATGTGTATCCACGTGATCAAAAAGGATCTGCGTGAGCTTCTGAAGGAGATACGGTCTTGGAGTTGCGATTTGCTAATCATTTAGTTGATTGGAGCCGATTGATTTCTTAACACTGGGATTGAAGGGAGCTGAGCCATTGGTTGCCATAAATCAAGGAAGGAGCCCATCCTGGAAAGCCACGATTCCACCTAACCAATTCCTTACTCGCATGCATGTAAAAATACACCATGGTTTAATACAATAACGCAAGCTCCAATCTTTTGTTTTGATGTCACTCCATGAGATAACTCATAACCGTTCCCATGCATTGGTAAGTGATGTGATATGGTTTAAGTTACAGTGTTTTATTAAGTGAAGGGTCCATCAATCCCACTCACCCCACCTCTCAACCATTCGCTAGCACTCTTCATGCTAACGTGAGCTTCTATGTTCACGTCATCCTCCATTCATAATAATTCGTGGCTTTAAAATTTAAACCAAATTCTATCCTCCATTATATGCTAAAGAGAGTTGTAACTTAATATGGGACCCATGCCAAGTCATCCCCACCACTTTTTTAATTAATTTTGACTTTTTTGAATATTTTGACTTTGGTGCATTTTGTCCAAGTTTAGCATTTAAATGCTACTTTGATGCTCTATTAGCAGGATGATGACTTTCAGGATGCTTCAGCCGGCCGAAACATAGTGAAAGTGGCCCCTGGAGTAAAGATGCTGCTCCGGGCTTGAAAATGAGCTCAACCATGCCAAAAACGTACTTCGGATCACACTTCTATTACAATTTGAATTTTTCCATTTAAACCATTAAAAATGGCTTAAAAAACGGAAAAAAAATTATTTTTCTCAGAATCCAACGAAACTCTAGGGGGACCTAGTACATGTTCATACGACTCAATCGGAATGCCTAGCATGTTGAAAAACACTAATACAAAGGCTTTAATAACCTCCTAAGGCTGAAACACCAAGACAACTACCCTAGCTTTGGAGGTGCGAGTGAAAAACTCGGAAATTATTAGTCGTTTGTTCAACAACCAATAATAACCAAGGAAAAAAACACTATGGGCTAGTCGGCTTGATGCTTAAGTCCGGGAAGCCGAGCCTTTTATAAAAATTAAATGCTAGGACATTTTTTACAATTTCCCCAAGGGGGTATGAACATGTATTTACAAAAAACTTCAAATAGACTCCCAAAAAAAGGTTGGTGGACTTCTAAACTCTGATCATGAACAAGTGTACTTGTTCAATACTCTGGCGGCTCACCGAAAAATCCACCAAGTGCAAAATTAGTGGATAATAGGAACAACTTTTAAGGTACTAAATTTAACACTTCCTCTTATTGAGGAAGTTGTGCTTTACCACTCCCAACTTGTCCCTGAAGAGGACAAACTTACCCTCCCCAAGGATTTTGTGAGAATGTTTACTGCATTCTCATCAGTGGAAATGTACCGTAACTCAACAACTCCTCTCTGAACATAATCTAAGATGAAATGGTATTTGATCTCTATGTGCTTGGACCTGTCATGGACCACTGGATTCTCAGAGAGCTGAATGCAACTCTGATTGTCGCAGTAAATCACCGTGGGCCTAAGCTCCTGATCAAACAAATCCACCAACAACTTGCGAAGCCACAGTTCCTCATAACTAGCTTGACAAGCTGCCATGTACTCAGCCTCAACAGAACTCAAAGCAACATTCTTTTGCTTTCGATTGAACCATGACACTGCCGTTGAGCCCAAACTAAAGCAACAACTGAAAGTGCTCTTCCGGTCTGTCACACTACCTTCCCAATTTGAATCTTAGAAGCCAACCAAACTAACTACACTTGATTTCCTGTAGTCTAGACCATAATCCACTGTCCTTGCAAGTTATCTCAACACACATTTCGCGGCTACCTAGTGCACTCTCCTAGGCTCCACCATGAACTGACTGAGAGTGTTCACCGTAAAACACAAGTCTGTCATGGTGTTAACACGATACATTAGTGAACCAAAGAGATGACGATATAAATTAGGATCTGCCAACTCTTCCTTAGAAGCATGAAGCTTTCTCTAGTTGCTAATCATCTGTGTGGCCATCGGCCTGTAGTCCTCCATCCGAAATCTCCTCAGTACATCAACTGCATACTTCCCGTGTCCCAGGAAAATATGACCATGCTCCTTCCAAACCTCCATCCCCAAATAGTAATGCATCAGCCCAATATATGTCATCTCGTACTCTGAAGCAAGATCCCTCTTGCAAGTTGCAATGAGGCACTCCTCCTTATGATAAACAAGTCATCTACGTACAACAGAAGAATGAGCGGATCTCCACCAACCACAATGTACTAAAGGTTGGGATCAACCTCACTCTTCTGAAGTCCCATTGATAGCAAGTAAGCATCAATCCTGGAATATCAAGCTCGAGGAGTTTGCTTCAGCCCATACAAAGCCTTTTTTAGCCTGCACACATGAGAATCACTCCCATAAATCTCAAAGCCTTGAGGATGCTCCAAATACACCTCCTCCTATAGATGTCCATTGAGAAATGCAGTCTTTACATCCATCTAGTGGATCTTCCAACCCATTTTTGCTGCTATGGAAATTGCTGCTCTAATTGAGGAATATTGAGCAACCAGTGCAAAGGTCTTGTTATCACCTACCTTGTAGTTGCTTGTATGAGGTGGATCGAGGATGGAGGGTAGAGAGACAAGCAACTAAGCAGGTGGAACCAAGACTGCCTAAACTCTCAAATGGATGGTTGTCACACCAATTAAGGCAGCCTTCACTTTATGTTATCTAAGCCCAAGACAACAAAGGGGGAGACCCGGATTTGCTCCTGATAGGAGAGATCAGACCTTGACACTAGATCAGATCAATTAGACTTGAGGTACGTAAGGTGTGAGGTAATTGGAGACCATAGATCTATGGAAGGTGTCACTAGTGTGCCAGGGCTTTGGATGAGGGTTTTAGACAAATGAGGGTTCATCCAAAGTGGAACACAGGTGACCTATGGGGGTAAGCATTAGATCTAGGGTTGAGGTACTAGCAACTGGTGAAGATATCTGCTGCCTTGGGAAACGTGACCAATGCTAAGAGGGCAAGGACAGTATTGGGGCTATCTAGTACTGATGGATAGACTCAGTGAAAAAGATGACAAAAATCAAAGTGCCTAAGTCATCAAGTAAAAGTTGGATTTCAGGGAAAAGGGGCCAAAAGTGGGCTAGCGCTAGGTTTGGAGATCAGTGCATGTTGGGCCTTGGGTAATGGAGTCAGTATCTACCCAGCGTTGGAGTGAACCCACCTGGGATATGCCTTGATCTATGGACCCAGAAGAGTGTATGGTCAGAAAATTCAGTTTGTAGGGGAAACCAACAGAAAAAGTGCTAGCGCTAGGGTTTGGAGAGGCACATCCTTAGATCTAGGACAACCAGGAGACCATCAACTCAGCGTTGGAGGAGGAATGGGATGAGGATGGCCCGATCTACAAATCCAAGGTGGAAAATAGCCAGAAAAATAAGATTTGGAAAAAGTCAAAATCTGATGAGGAGTGCTAGGGTGTTGAAATTCAGTTTTTCAGATCTAGGGCCTCCTGGCAGCAACTAGCTCAGCTTTGGGGGTGTTTTGGAGTGAGGGAGACCCGATCTATGAACCCAAGTGGTTATTTTTTGGAAAAAGTTAGATTTGGAAAAGGTCAAAATTTCAGTGGGGGGCGCTAGGGTTTTAATAGTCGGTTTTTCAGATCTAGGGCAAACCAACAACCTTTTGGACAACGTTGAAGATGAATTGGTGAGAGGGATGCCCGATCTACAAAACTCAGCAGTGGTTTGTCCAAAGATTGAGCGGTTTAATTTTTAGTATTTTTTGGTTTCTTGTTATTTATGGATTTTTCAGAAAAAATGAAGAAAAGCATGTGTCAATGGGTTGAGATCCGGAGGAAAAGAACTAACTTGCAGATCTTACCTAGAAAACCTTGTAGATGCCTTGATGATGATCCCTGCTATTCCGATCAATTTGAAAAGCTTTGAGCAATTTCTATGTCCAACGTTTTGCCCCAAGGAGTCAATGCGCCCTCTCTCCTGCACAACAAACGTTAACCATATCAGATTTGTTTCTACATGAGAAAAAAGCTAAATGCTACAGAAAAATAGCAAGAGAAAATCATAGATCGCAATGATACTAATGAAAACCCCTTGATAAAAAATGAAGACAATCTAAGCGAGTTGAGGTCCCTCTGCAAAAACGCCCAAGCTGAAGTCGCCCTCCTGTAGACAAGACAAAGATTCCCAAAAAATATATAAATCTTGCAACAATTTTCCGAATGCTAGGAAGCAAAAGACTTTCCAATCACCATCTAAGAACACCGGATGCAAAGGAGACCTGTTGCCGCCTTTCACACACCTGGGTCACGTGGCAGAAATCTTCAAGCCACTCGGTGTGTCCTTGAGGGCAAGTCTTGAGTCAAGGCTGTCACCTTGTTCTTGACTCCTCCGTTTAGGCTCAACTCCTAACGAAGCCAAGGGTGGTAGACCCTATTAAGTTACTAAGGCTAAATTACTTAGTATGGTGATGTTGAATTGAATGAGTTACTTAGGAGTTTGAAATTTAACCATAAACAACCATGGATGACAAGATACAAAATGAGCGCACGAAAGCACAATGCTGAGACACAATATAAATATATGGCAAGAAAATAATCAGTGCCTTAAAATGGAGTCAAAAGGAAATCAATGTACTTGCATGTGCTTGGAGTGAATGTTTTGCAATTGCCTCTTGGTACGTTTTAAGTTAATGTGAAATTTGAGTTGATTAAAATTAGGCGAAGGGGTGGACTCCAGATATACCCGAGAGTACTTGGAGTATGTCCAAAACTAAACCTTCACGGCTACCCGCAAGGAATATGTGGGCTGAATGGAGTCTCTGGGGCTATTGTTCATAACGCACCCGTTAGGGTGTGACAGAGATCGGCGCCCCGAGGTTACTTTTCAGAAGTTCCCGCTTCCTTCGGGTATTTTGCCACGATAATGGTTTGATCTAGGTGTTGGATTTTCACCTGATGGTTTGTCAATTTGGGAGAGTGAATCCTAATTATACTAGTCACTCAAGTGCTTTTGATACAGCTTGACGGATCGGACGAACCGCAGCCAAGTGCAGAGCATACACATTGGAGTCTTGTCAATTTTAGTAAATTTTGAGATGGATGTTCTTGTTAAAAAGAAAACCCTCCAGGAACCTCTTTCGGTCCAAGTGGACCTCAATCGGGGAATCAAGGAGGGGTTGATTTTATTATGGTTACTGAAACAAATGATGATAGCAAATGAAACATAACAAGATAAGCAAACCACAATTTTCTAATTAGACTACCATGAATCTTTCTTCACCTTTTGGTTCAACAGGAGGCTCGTGGGGTAAGTATTAAAGTTACTTTGAAACCAATAGAAATGGAATATGGAATTGATTTTAAATCAAAGTATACTACCCTGTAGTTTAGTACTACTCTAGATTGAAAAGAGATGAACGAAAAGCAAAAAATGACACGGACGCAAATCCCCCCAGGGGGGATGGGGAATGGGCTTGAAAGAGCCTATTCAGAATTATTTTTATTACCAGTGGTTACAATATCAGCAAATTGATATGATGCCTCTTGATTTTTATACAGAATGAAACCAAGAGCTTACAAAGTGCAAAAATTAAAGATTTTAGTAAAAAAGGGAGACCCCTGGGGGGATTTAGAAGGCCCAAAAGTCACTTTCGAACAGCAGCTCCTTCTCTTTTCTATTATACCTGCTAAAAACCAGCAAGCTTATTAGACTAAAATATGCCCAAAAGCACTCTGAAAGTACCTTTGGGTCAGCGTACTTTTAACCAAAAAAAATTTAAGTTAAAACTAGTTAAAAAAGGTAAAAAGGGAACCAAGGAAAGCTCCTTGGGATCTTGGCTTGCCTTTTAGGCAGCCAATATGATGTGCACTGATTGCTAAATTTATCTTTTATAATAGAAAATAGAAATCTAATGCATGCAAGCTACAAATTCTCTTTAAAATTTCATGCAAAAAGGACGATTTCCCTAAAGCTAGATCTAGAATGCTTATGAAACCTTTTAAGAACAAGATCTAGATTATGGGCTTTGAGAAGATAGATCTATGTTAAATTTACTTTAAGATAATAGATCTAAACAACATCAAAGCTGTGAATAGAGTAACCAGGTAAAAGAATTGATTTTGAAGGAGGAAGAGGAGGAGAGAAATGCTGGTAGCCTTGAAGATCCACCGTGGAGCTTTCAGGTGGAATGTCGAGGGACTATGCCTTTGGAAGGTTTTGGAGAGAGTGAAGCAGCAAACTAGATCAACATCCTCTCCAATCTAGGAACCTGCAGCTCAGCTGAAATAAAAAAACTTGCCGAAATACTTGTGAGATCCGATTAATACATACATAGAGATTCAGAATAACATGCATATAGACTTATAAAACATGCTGAATCTAGATCTCTAAACATGCATCAAAGGAAAGAGATGGCAAATAAACTTATTGAAAAGCACCTTTCCTATCAAGATTATAATAAGCTTATTATCAATCTTAGCAATGAATCCACTAGCAATCAGCAAATTATGAACATAGATACAGGTTACCTCAGTAAAAAATGGCAATGGTCATCCACACATTCAATGGCATAACACCGTCTTGCCTCCAAAGATTCTCTTTATTTCAAATGAACAATAACAACAGTACAATAGCAGCAGCACCTCAATCCCAGTTCTAACTAGCTTGGAAGAGGAGGCTTATGCTTGGATATATACAAAAAACTAGGAGATCCATCCCGGGGGGGCGCAAATCCCAAGGAGACAAATCAAATCAGCTGATGGAGAGTCAATCAATGCCTGATCTGTGTCTAACTGAGCCAGATCTGAGTCTCACTGAGTGCAATTGTCAATCGGAGAGCTGATTTGACTGACACCTCAACCTGTTGATTGAAGCATCCACCAAAAGTCATCCAGATGAGCCAAAACGTGTGGAGGAGAGAGGGAGGGCGAAATTCCCCATAAAGGATGCTGAAGATCAACTCTGGATCTGATTTGATCACCTCCTTCAGTCAAGGATTTGTCAGATCCAGTCAATCTGCTTGAGATCTGACTGATTTCAATCAAATCGACTGAGAATCCACTGATCTATGATTCTGGATTTGCTCCATTATTCATCAATTTATTAATTAAAATAATCAATAATTGATTTTTGGGGCTTTCTGACCTGAGTGATGGAAAATCACTCAAAACTAGGAAATAGTGGGTCCATGGGTTTACATGGTGCTCTTAGCTTGAAAATGAGCACCTACATGACTGAAACAGATTATTTGGCCCACTTTTATTACAAAATCAATTTTTCCAATTAAACTATTAAAAAATAGCCTAAGGTTTGGAAAAATTATATTTTAATAAAAAACACTGAAAAAACTAAAAAATTGAAAAATTGAAAAAACCTAGGGGGACTTAGACATGTTCATATGACTCGACCATGATGTCTAGCATGTTTATACGTTGACACATAGACTCTAATAACCTCAATAGGCCTAAATGCCAAGTCGACCACCCCAACTTTGGAGGTATGGAGTGAAAAACTCAGAAATTATCAGTCGTTTATTCAACAACCAATAATAACCAAGGGAAAAAAACACCCTGGGCTGATCGGATTGACAAATAAAGTCTAAGAGACCGAGTCTTTTACAGACACTATCATGCTAGAACATTTATTACAATTCCCCCATGGGGTATGAACATGTGATATAGTACAACAAGCACTTCCCAGAAGTACTTCCGAAGGTCTTCTGAAGTCCGAACAAAAAATCTTTGTCCGGTTCACCAGGCTCGCTTGATAAAAAACCACTAAGTACAACTTAGGTGGTAACAAGACCCAAAAAAATATCCACAAAGTTTTTCTATTAATTAAATCCAAGAGCCAAAGACACCTTACAAATGAGAAGCTCTCTCCTTTAAATAGACATGAGAGAACCAAAATCCTAACCACTTTGAAAACGAGTGGCTAAGATTAAAAGATATAAGTGTTCTAATCAATGGTTGAGATGAGCTCAACATACAATACATGGATCAATATAACCATAAAGTACCAAAGTGGACTAGATCACCCATAAAGAGGGTACCCCACTCAACAAGAAATAAATGAAGCAAATGGTGGGTCCATGGAGTGTTAACTATCGTCCTTTGGGTGCCCCATGGCATAATAAAATAATCGAATATTTTATTTTTTTGACTTTGTGCCTCCTTGAGGAAATCATGCGCCTCTGAAAAGCTTTAGAAAATAATATAAAAATGCCCAAAAAATTGGTGTGGGCCCAACCAGGTGTTGCAACTGCTGGAGAAGGTGCGAAGGACATCACACTCATCATCATGAGTCATCCCATGTCATTTCCTTGCCTCAGTAACGCAAATCGATTTCTTCAATAGCCATTTAATCATTTTTAATCTGTCTTGGGAAACGTGAACTTGCCAAAACAGCCTCCTAGGGTGCCTGCGTTGTCAAAATGATCCCACCAGGCTCACTAGGATGGGGGTACTATGGTACAATCAAGTGGCTGCTCCCCTTGTGCCCCATACAGCGCCCTAGGAGATCCAATAAAAACATCTCCCTGCTCAGACACATCATCCAGTGAAGCAAAACTGTATCATAAGGGTAAAATGAACCTGATCATCTCTGCAAGTGCCCGGAATTGAAAATAAGCTATCTCACTAGACTTAGAGAGTCCAACTCCATCTAGGGTGCATACTCATACCTTTTCCAGGTCTCTAGTTGATCATCAACAATATCCAATAGACAATATAATCACTTGTAAATGACTAGATACCAATAATATAACTTAGACTATCATCCATCTACTGCAAGTGTTACAAGGTTAAGACATGCTCTACAAATCATTTATGTAACAATCATAACAAGTAGTAGTCACCTCATTGGCGGTACATCAACCAAATACATATATAGGGTTTTATTTATTATTACTCAGACCAGACTTTTAGGACTATACTCACTTCATAGTTGTAGTCAATTTGCTAGTGAAGGGTGAAGGCTGAAATTGACAAGGCTAGGGCAAAGGATGACTACCAACTTAACATCATGACACTTTGGATATGGAAAGGGAATACTTACTATAACCACATGCCGAACAAACAACAACACAGGGAATGGCAGTGCCTCATAAATGGTTGAGTTGTTTAGAGAGTGCTTATTCAACTTAGGCATCATGTCTACATCAAGTTTGATCCAGGTTCATTAGGACCATCGATTTTTCCTCCATGGCCTTTTTGGCCTATATGACCTTTTGGGGACTTCACCAGTTCTTAAAAGCACAACTAACTACACCTTTCATCCAGGACATATTCACATTTATAAGGTCAACAATATCTGGATATAGCATATATTTAACCATTGCTTTTGGGACCTTTTCTTATACCCTTCACAGAGTATTTTAGCATTTCATTGCTCTTGCCCTTTGCTCGTATATGTTAAGAAACACATTTTAGAATTTACATTTTCCATGGGTGCATATATAAACATTTCCAATACAAGTAGTACATGAGCTTTCAGTTTTGGCCAACAACATCTCAAGTGACTAGGGGGAGTTTTGCATAGTGCCAAACATCGGGACAACCGACCAGAATGATTTAGGCATACAATCCAACTCACCAAAGGCAAACTCTGTCACCAACTCAAAGCCGAGACACACTATAAACAGGGAGGTTTGTCCAACAAAGGTTCTAGCGGGGAAAGGTCCTCCATGCCATAAGTCAAGTAGTAAGTCAGGTTAAAAACAAAACTGGAAGGTAATGGATGGGTGGAGACAGTGAAAGATGAAGCCAACACTAGCCAACCAAAGAATGGTGGGAATGACTACCTCTATTCTCCCTTGGGAGGGTAAAACCAATGAGTATAGATCAGGAACTTCCAAGTCTAAGTAGGCACACCAATACATAATACAAATACATCCAAGTCCATATATTTATGACCGCCAGATCATGACACTAAATGCTAGTATATGTCACAAAGATGAGTATAAGAGCAATAATAACCATAACACAATAAAATAAATGTTGAGTCATAACCATGCAAATAATCCATTTGAACCATCATCTGTCTAATGAGAAAATACTAGAACTAATCTGGGCATCACTAACTACTCTGCAAATGACTTAATGGCTACATTAGTCCTCTAATCTGAGTGTCCTGAGACTCAGTCCTGACATGGGAGAGTATAATAGTCCACTAACAAAATAATGATCCGTCAAAACTGCTCATCTCAGCATCTCATATGTAAGAGATCTGGCTGAAAAAATGCATTGTATTTGAAAAATAGAATATGGTAGCATGGCTACTATATATGTGATAACAGGTCTAATCATAATCAACTCACTCC
The DNA here is from genome assembly GCA_001517045.1 of Pseudotsuga menziesii. NCBI lineage: Eukaryota > Viridiplantae > Streptophyta > Pinopsida > Pinales > Pinaceae > Pseudotsuga > Pseudotsuga menziesii. The sequence continues at coordinate 96,163 of LPNX010239824.1, read as the reverse complement.
ACCTGTGAAAACCCTTGTGCCACAAAATGAGCCTTAAACTTCTCCACACTGCCATCTGCAACGTGCTTCACCTTGTAGATCCACTTGGAAGTCACCACTGACTTACCCTCTGGTCGCGGTACAACCTCCCATACATCGTTCTTCATGATGGAATGGTACTCTTCCATCATGGCATCTCTCCAAACATGATGCCGAGAGGCCTCTTCAGATGTAGATGGCTCCGAATCACAAAGACTAGCAACCAATGCCATACCCAATCCGTCTGGCATCACTACAGTCCTCACTGGTTCCTTGGGCGATCCAAAAGCCTCTGCTTTCTTTAAGGTGTCATGAAGCCATTTAGGCTTCCTCTTCCCTGAAGAAGGCTCCCAAACTGGTCTATCTTTATTTGGAGAACTGCTAGAAGATGATGGCTTAGAAACATGTGGACTAGGAGCTGGTGAACCAACCATTGGTGAATCCTGTGATTCGGTAATTGCAACCAGTGAACCTGTGACCTGAGAGCCAAAACCTCTCCTCGAAGTACCTGCTGACTGAACCACTGAACCTAAAGACCCTGTGCATGTAACCTGTGGCCTAGTCACTCAGGAAACCCGTGAACCTGTACTCTGAACTACTGGTATCTGTGAAGCTTCCTGAGGTGTGGGAGCTTGCTGCTTTTCTTGCACTGACTCTTTGGACTTACTGAAGGTCCGCTCCATAGATCTCACTTCCTACCTCACAACAACCTTCCTTTGGGTAGGAAGATAAATGCCGAAGGTCTTCGAAGTCTCATCATGGCCCACAAAGATGCCTCTCTCTGCAGTGGGCTTAAGCTTTGTCCTCTTCTCAGAAGGCACATGTGAATAAGTCAGGCAACCAAATATGCGAAAATGACCAACCTCGACCTTCTTTCCTGTGAACATCTCCTTAGGAGTCTTGCTCCCCAAGGCACGATGGGGACTCCTGTTCTGAAGGTGTACATCTTACTACATGACTCGACCCAAAGGAAGAAATGAAGACTCTGATAATGTATCATGGCTCTCGCTGCTTTCATAATAGATCATTCTTCCTTTTTGCCACTCCATTATGCTTAGGAGTGTATGGTACTGTTAACTATCTCTGTATACCCTCTTGTCTGAAAACTCATCGAACTTCTTGGAGGTTTACTCACCCTTGTTATATGATCTTAGTGCTCGAATCCTCTTCCCAGTCTAGTTCTCCATAAGAACTTTAAACTCTTGGAACCTTTGCAAGACCTCCTCAGATTTCTTGCTCCTCAAGAATTAGATCCAGGTCTTCCTGAAATAACCATCGATGAATGTCACATAGTACTCAAAACCTCTTAGAGAAACCAATGACATGGGACAACACAAATATGAATGTATCAAATCAAGCACTCCAGTTGACTTGCTATTACTACTCAGAAAAACAGTCTTGGTGTACTTTCCCAAAGCACACCCTCTGCTCACATCACTATGCTCCGTGCTGAACTTTGAAAACCTTGTAACCATGTTCCTCAACGTCCTCAGAGATGGATGATGCAGATGAGCCATCCTCCTATGCCACATCTCACAAAGCTCACTACTGCTGCTATGTGTCAAAGCATGATGGGGCTGAAATAAGAGTAGGGATGAAATAAGAGCTTGTATAGCTTTCCACATCTGACTCTAATGGCATAAGAGGTAGATGGTCCTATATTCTTGGGGAAAGCGCGTACATGTCCATCGAGGAAATACACCCCAAGTCCTCTTTCCTCAATCGCGGAAACTGATATCAAGTTCTTTTTCAGCCCAGAGACAAACAACATGTCCTTCAAAGTCATGGGACTCATGGACTCCCTCTGAAATGTAACGGTCCCATGCCCAACTTCTCTGACAACTGTGTCATCCCCCAACACAACCTCCACATCTATACCTGCCCATAAAAGCTCGAAAAACATCTCTTGAGGACCTGTCATGTGGCTCGAGGCTCCATTGTCAATATACCAAGTGTTGATGGTGGATGCACTGAAAGAATGGCCGGTCAACAAAAAATACTCCCTCTCATCTTCTATATCAGCGCTGGTGATGATAAAAGCTCTCTCTCTTAGTATGCCTAGCACAGAGACAAAACTCTCTCTTGAATCTAGTTGCATACTCCTCATTCTTTAATGAAGTTGCGCTCTACTGCTTCTTTTTCTTCTTGTTTGGGAACTGTGAGGCATAGTGCCGAAATTCTTGACAAGCAAAGCACTTGACTTTACTCAAATCCTTCTTTTGTCCACTCTGCTGTTGCTTCTTCTTAGCCCCACCTTGCTTGGGGCCCTTTTCAGACTTCTTTCCTTTTGTAGTAAAAGCTACATTTTTCGCATCCTCCCTACCGTTGGAAGAGCTGCCTTGCACTAGACCTCTCCGGGTCTCGTCCTGCACGAAATCATCGCATAGTCTATCCCAAGAAGGCAGGTTCTCCTTGGCAACTTGTTGCACCTGCAACGACTCTCAAATTTCTAAAAATTTTGGACCCTCGTTGATTTTGTTGAAGAACGTTTTGTCTCTACTCTGCTACTCGTTTGGATTGTTTGAGGCCACCTTTTACTTGTTTTTTGGAATTTGTTTGGGTCTGCAAATGCTTTGGACTGTAGAACTTAGCAGGTTTTATGCTGTTTCATCGTTGTCAAAGTTTGGCCGAGGTTTAAAGAGGGATCTTTAGTTGCCGTTTTTTTTTTCCGGAAGTCAATTAGAGATTGCGTCGATGATCTTTCGTCGATGTCCTGTTCTATTTTTCTTCAATGTTGACTAGTCGGCGGATTTTCTTGACCGTATAACTTCCGCCGTTGCGGCTATGTAGCGCACTAACCATCCGATGCTTTAGTAGTTTGGACCTCTGACGTTTTATCGCGCCAACTTTTGGTTTGTGCTCTAGAGCCCCTAGACTATGGGTCACCCGTCGTTGCGGCGTTCCAGTGAACTAACCAATCGATGTCAAGTGTTCCGATTCGCCGATGGGGGTTGTTATACGCCCGTCTCTTGATCGTTTTCCCGCCGTTGTTATGAGCTTATAACTGGCTTCATGAATGACAGTTGTGCTATGTTTTTATCAAGTTGAGATTTTCATGTGAAAACGTAGTCCCGGTTTTTCTTTCTCATTTTATTGGTCTTATGGTTTATGTTTATTGAAAATGGTCTGGATAAATGATGAGTTTTCGTTTGATCGCAGATAGACATAGGAAATTTTCTCAGATCCATTTGAAGACCATTGCGGCGAAGCAGATGTAGCTGGAGGACAAAACATGCCAAAGCATAGAGAAGCAAAGTTTGTTCCTCGAGGAAAAGAAAATAACGAAGGTTTGAGACCAACAAAGTCTCAGAGGGACCAAGGAATTTTAGAACGTAATCATTAAGAGCAAAGGCTCAGGCTTGGACGTTTCATCAGTTACCAAGCCGGCCCCGTTTCAAAAAAAAGTGATCTTCAACGTAACGTTTGAATCATGAGCATTCGCAAAATGACAAAACTATTGAGATTAAAACGGTTGGTGGGCAACCCAAAGGGGAGAGCTAGTTCTTGTATAAATATACGAAAGTTAGTGGGAGGAAGGGCTTTTTCCTAGTGAGACTTGTGAAATACTTGTTGTAAGAGGAACTATCTTGTTTTGCAATAATAAAATTACAATTTTGCCTGTTGGAGAAAGTGCTGTGTGGAATGTTCAAATGTGGTGAAATGAACAATGTTGAAGGGGAACTATTTTGTTTTCAGCTGTTTTTCATTAACTGTGAGATCGTTCTAACTTTCTGAACCTATGTTCTTGGATGAATGTTCTCTGGTTTATTTTATGATAATTTCCACTATGAGTAATGAATGTTTTAACAGACGACAAGCTATCTTGTTGTGCACATCTCTATTCATGTTTATGTGTTTTGATTCTAAGAACAACTATCTGTGATTTATCTTAACATATGAGCAGTAATACATTACTCATTGATTGATAAGCTTGCTCCCTAGGGACAACTTAGTTAGTCTTGTTTTTCAATTGTGTGTGATTTAGATGCAAGAGAGTCTAAGACGAGAGGTAAGAGCCTGCGCATCACATTGTGACCGCTTCTTGTATTCTTTATCAATCTGCATGTTAGATTGGCACTTGCACATCATACTTAAAGTTAGAAAATACAAAAATATACACGGTGGACCGGGCCGCAACCGGTAAAACCCTTTATCTTTGTTACTTGACCTACGGTAGCCGGACCGCAAACCGGACGGATTCCCCATACCAAACAGTCACGGGCTAGTTGGGAACGTTGACTGGGGAGAATCCCTTACTGTTGTTGCCTGCGATTTTCCAGGCCTCAACACAACTATAGCCTCCATGAAAACAGTCCATGGCTTTGTCACATCATTCACAGTTCTCTATACTAGCTCACTGCCATCAACCTCTCGAATTGTTGCAAGCTCATTGTAATATCCCAAACATTGATATTATACAGTTTCACTATTCTAGGGCTTACTTGTACTCTCAAAATCTGCAAGAATACTGAATAAAAGTTTGCATGCAAGGTGTCGGGCCAATGGCCCTAAATTATAGCTAAACTAGGGCAAAGATTTACAGAAAGAAGGTAAACACTTACCATTGATAATCAAGCTGATGATACTCCAAAGATAAGATGCATGCATATAGAGCTAGACTGGTGAGGTAATGATGCTTCCTTCCTAGTGTTACCGCCCAGTAGCAAGAAACCCTCTCCTCAACTAAAGGTGACGTTTTTGGTGAAGGAGTTGCCTGATGGAGCTGAGATTTTGTCAGGGTGTAGATCTTCCCAAGCCAGAGAGATTGATTGGCGCATGCAAAGTTTTTGACCCCTCTAAGCTGGCTAGCAAATTGATCCTCCTGTTTGGTGCTCACACCCCTAGCTGCATGGATATGCTGATAACTGCTTTGGATGAGCAAACTGAGGACTAATAATCACTCAAGGCAGTGGAGTGACCTTGCTGATGAAGATGAAGCTGTTATGCGAAAAAGGAACTGGGATTCAAAGACCCAGTGAATACTTTGGGGTTTCCAGCTAAATCCTCGGTTGCACACATGATCCTGCAAATAGTCTTCCTGGGAATGCTGGATCACTGGATGTGGACGAATAAGGTGAAAGCTGATGGTGGACCTGAATGGCCTACCTTAAAGGAGACTAGGGCAGATATTTCATTGCCGACCCTCGTTAGCTAAAGATGCTGTCTTCAACCCCAACTGCTGTTGCTGCACACCGCGCTGTTGCTCAAATAGTCCAAATCAACAACAATAATAATCGATATCTTCTTTGGTCCAATAACCCTTCTTAAATAGCTTAGCATGTACTTTTAGGGTTTGCGCTTTACTTTCGCATGCATGCAATTCTAATTTCTCGTTGACTTTAAGATTGAAGAAATAAGGCCTGCATGCTTCGCATGCTTTATGATAATAACTCTGATGCCCCTCTTTACTATACCGATGACTAAATAATTGTCCTAATATGCTCCCAGTATTAAAGGTCCTCGGTCAATTCCCTATTTATAAAAAATGGAACATTACAGTCCTCCCTCGTCAAAGATTGTTTGTCCTCAAGCAATGCCAACGCAACTCCACAATCAATCAAACTAAACCAACTGAATCTGAGGATGATCCCAGGGTCCCAAATAATCCTTGGAGATCTGTAGCACCCTCTGCTCAAAACACTGCATTGCACGATACCATCACAAGATATCCCATGGAAGCCTCCTATAAGTAGAGTAACTAACCACGGTGTAAACGAGGTACCATCATAAGAGACCTCCTGGTAGCGTCCTCTAGCAATCACTAAACTGCTAGTCATTGTAATCCCAGGGTCCCAAATCAATCTGAGAATTGCAGAGATCAAAATGCATCCATCGCTACCCTGTGTAGTATCAACACAAGGAGCATCCTGTGGACTCCCAAGTAACCCCATCAGTAAACATTGTATCCATCCCTCATAAGGTCTCCCACTTGGATCCCAATGCAAACTTGTGCATCCTTCATCCCAAATATCCCAAGGCTCTTGTGGGACTATACCCCTGGCTAGGAATGTCTTCCTAAGAATGGCCCACTCAATAGGACACTAACTCTTAATCTCTCTCCAATCCAACCCCCAAAAAGGACCTTGTCCATAAGCACCATCACAAGTTATAATCCTACCAAGCTGACATTCTGCCCTTTTGAGTTCAACTGGAATGCTCATATATTGTTGCCCAATTTCTCGATCCTGGCCAACTTGTAGAAACCATCCTCCATTATGCAAATGTGGACTCAAGCTAGTGCACACCTTGTTTATGTACTCCTGAAGAGGACTGCTTTGAAATGCAATAGTATGTTTCTTCTGCTGCCCCATCAAGGAATCTAACTGCTCTTCAATACTAGAAAGCCTGAACGTTGACTCGGTACATACAACTCGAAGAATTGTAAGCTCAACATCTTGCTGTAATATGGTGTCTCAGAGTGTCTTGGTCCTCTCTTTCATTGCTTGAATGCTTTCTTTAACACGTTCAATTTCTTTTGGTGATTATCATCTGGGAGCACTATCTCATGCTTGTATAAACTCTCCCTAACCTCTATGTGCGACTGCCCACTGTCTCGACTGATGTGCTCATTGCCTTGCACCTCATGTATCTTGCCTGTCATAACTGTCTGGACTCCTAATGCAGGTGATGAAGAGTGTATCAATTCTAACTCAACACATGACTTGTCCACAATTTGACTATCGGATGTGCTGGTGTCACTAGACTCACAGGATGGCTCTAATGCTATCTCCTCATCATGTATTGTTAAATCTAAATCCAGCTCACCATCAACTTGTACTTCAGGCTCATCTTTCTCCACTCCTCCAACTATGTTTTTAAGGAAATCCTGATCCCTATCCTTGGGTTGGCTCTCGAACTTGATGGCGTAATAGTCTTGAAAGGACAATGCTGCACATACTCATCACCTAAGGCTAGATATTCCCAATATCGAGGCAAGTGTTGTAGTGTTGCTAACCTTTGCAAATTTTCAGTTAAGATCCTTCTCATTGTCTTCATGTTCAAGTTCACAGCTGGCCAGGAACATGGTCTGATACCACTGTAATATCCCAAATACTGATATTCTACTGTTTCACTATTTTAGGGCTTACTTGTACTCTCAAAATGTGCAACAATACTGAATAAAAATTTGCATGCAAGGTGCTGAGCCAATGGCCCTAAATTATAGCTAAACTAGGGCAAAGATTTACAGAAAGAAGGTAAACACTTACCACTGATAATCAAGCTGATGATACTCCAGAGATAAGATGAATGCATACAGAGCTGGACTGGTGAGGTAATGATGCTTCCTTCACGGTGTTACCACCCAACAACAAGAAACCCTCTCCTCAGCTAAAGGTGACGTTTTTGGTGAAGGAGTTGCCTGATGGAGCTGAGATTTTTCCGAGGTGTAGATCTTCTCGTGCTGGAGAGAATGACTGCTGCATGGAGAGTTTTTGACCCCTCTAAGTTGGCTAGCGAATTGATCCTCCTGTTTGGTGCTCAAACCCCTAGCTGCACATATCTGCTGATCACTGCTTTGCATGAGCAAACTGAGGACTACTAATCACTCAAGGCAGTGGAGTGACCTTGCTGATGAAGATGAAGCTGTTATGCGAAAGAGGAATTGGGATTTAGAGACCCAACGAATACTTTGGTGTTTCCAGCTAAATCCCCGCTGCACACATGAACTTGCAAATACTCTTCCTGGGAATGTTGGATCACTAGATACAGACGAATAAGGTGAAAGCTGATGGTGGACCTGAATGGCCTACCTTGAAGGATACTAGGGCAGATATTTCACTGTCGAACCCTCGTTAGCTGAAGACGCTGTCTTCAACCTCAACTGCTGCTGCACACCGTGCTGCTGCTCACATACTCCAAATCAACAATAATAATAATCGATATCTTCTTTCGTCCAATAACCCTTCTTAAATAGCTTAGCATGTACTTTTAGGGTTTGCACTTTACTTTTGCATCCCTGCAATTCTAATTTCTTGTTGACTTTAAGACTGAAGAAATAAGGCCTGCATGCTCTGCATGCTTTATGATAATAACTCTGATGGCCCTCTTTACCATACTGATGACTGAATAATTGTCCTAATATGCTCACGGTATTAAAGGTCCTCGGTCAATTACCTATTTATCAAAAACGGAATATTACATTTGTCTCTCACCTGAGATATCCTAGTAAGGTAGGATGTCACTTCCTCTGCTTTGGCCATATTAATACTCTCTAGCTTCTCCCTCAACACCTTTTTTCGGTTCTCATTTGAGCTCTGGTATAAGCTAGTCAAAGCATCTCACATCTTATATGCATGGTCTTTACCAAAAATATGTGGGATAACATGGTCTTTAACTGCATCCAGAATGATTCTTCTAGCCTTAATGTCCTTTTTGTTGAAGGTTGCTAGTGCTTGTGCATCGGTGGAAGCGAGAACTTGAATTGGATTTGCCTGTGTGCTATGAACCTCTTCATCTCAAAGTTCATTTTCCTTCAATATAAGCACTATTCTAGCCTTCCATGGAACAAAATTCCTTGCTTTATCAAGTCTATCCTCTAACCTCAATGCGGTAGCCATTTCAATGCAAATATAAAATCCAAAAGGTGCTGCTCATTGACAAAAGAAGACCCACTGTCAATCTAAATTTCAGTACTCAATTCTACCCCCGAGCTTTGATACCATGAAAGCTTTAGAGCTTCAAACCCAGCCCGGTTTCAATTCAAATTTCATGAGAATTTAATGCCCAACCCAGTTATATCATGTACTGCAAATGAGTTGTAAAGTCACAAATTTCAGACTTTAAAAACACAGGATGAACTTTTTTCAGGCAGAATATTAAATAAGCTTGCACACCACTAAAATATTCAGACTCAGAATGGGAAAATTAAATAAACTTGCACACCACTAAAATATTCAGACTCACCACTAAATTGCCCAGGTAAAACCCAGAATGGGAAAACCTGTTTGAGAGAGTGATTTTAATTTTATTTCTCAGAATGAAGTTTCCAAGATAAACTTATCTCCACCAGCAGCTCAGTAGACTGCAATGAACATTGTGCAAATGCTGCCTTGAAATTTGTGCAAGCAATTTCTAGAAGATTGTGCCAATAAATGTAGTGTACGGCCTGATTCTTACCAGCTTGTATGGTCCTCGATTTTCATACCCAGAACAGTTCACTCCCTTCTTGGAATTTGTGCCCACTGATTTACTTAACTGCTGCCTCGAATTTTTAAGCTTGTCTTGAAATTTGTGCCCAGAATTTTTAAGAAATCATGCCCGCAACTATACGGACCCAACAATTAAATGTTGTTGTATAGTTCCATGATTTGCGTGCTCTCAGTCAAGTAATTAATGCTGCGTCTCTCCTTGGAATTCATGCACATTAAATGTTGAAGATGCCTGCCTCAACAAGCGTGCACAACCTTTCCTTCTCCTGCTGTGTCTTGCTGCTGCTCCTCTCAAGAAATCGACGTGGTCTCTCAAAAACTCATTCAATGAATGAAAATGACTTTTCCCTTGCCTTTTTGTTTGGTTGCTTGGGGTGAGTGAAGAGTCATCTAATCAAAGGGTCCAAAATGAATTAGATGGATGGATGAGAATAAAAGTGCTTTTAATTCTCTCCAAAATTAATTTCACTCACGTCACTTAAATTTATTAAAATATCACTTTAATCTCTAAAGTGGAATTAAATGCTTATCACAAGCCATTTAATGCAAGGGTCACTCTATTTCCCTTTTTCCAGTGACTTAGGCAAAATCACCTAGGGGAACAACTTCCAAGGTACTAAAACTAACATCAAACATATCCTAACTCACCTACACGTAATAAGGAATGCAACCGCCATTCAAATAAGAGGGGACGACCACATGATCATGTGCTTTAGGCTCCCATTTGTGCCTCCAAATATGTGAAACTGTTTATTTTTTAGCAGCTTTGAGACCCATTCTTTGGGAGAATGGAGGCACCTGGTCAGTTACTAGGGATTTGATTCCATTCTTGGACTGAAGCTCAGCTTGGGGCTGAGAGCCATTCTCTGGTAGAATGGAGGCACCTAGTTAGTTACTAGGAATTTGTTTCCAGTCTTGGACTGAAGCTCAGCCTGGGGCTGAGAGCTATTCTCTGGGAGGATGTAGGCACTTGGTCAGTTATAAGGAATTTGTTTCCAGTCTTGGACTGAAGCTCATCCTGGGGCAGAGAGCCATTCTCTGGGAGAATGGTGGCACTTGGTCAGTGGGCTATGGGATCTTCTCAAGGGACTGGCCACCCCTTTGTTGAAGTAACTAGCACATGATCTTGGTGTCAGCAGATAGAACAAGAATACTCTTCCTTATTTATGATGGTGTACTTTGAGTTGGCATGTGTGGACCGTAGAGACCAAGAGAAGAGTCTAAGGTGACTTGTTTAAGGAGCTATGGTTATGGAACCCTAGTGAAGGACCAAGAGCCCACAAGTGAAGGACCTAAAGGTCAAAAGATCAAAAAGATTAAAAGACCACTAAAGGTCAAAAGATCAAAAAGAGTGGAAGACCAAAAGATTAAAAAGACCCTAATGAAGAATTAAATGTGAAAAATAAAAAGTGAAAGCCCCAACAATGGATTAATTTATTGTTTTGACTCCTAAATTTATGGAATGGGCTCCCAATGCTGAATTATAAATATGGAACAGTCTCATCACATCAATTCCTTCATTCTTCAATCATTCTATTTCTGTCCAAAAGTTAGTTGGGGTATCTTCGGCTGGTGTTTATGCTCTTTATCTTAGCTCTATCAATTTTAAGACTTGGATCGGCATGCAAGTTCACAGGCTTCTCCCACAAGTCTAACGTCATTTCCAACAAGACTGTTGTAGCTCAAATTTAGCTCCAACAAGGCTGATATCTCCTCCAACAAGAGTGCTAAGGGTCTGCCCTAGTTCAGCAGAGTTGACATTTTCCATATCTAACCCGTTGAGGGTTTCACGAAGGCCGCCAAGAGCTTGTTCCAACTAATTGAATGTCTGACTCTTCTTCATAGATCATGGGAAAAGAAACTAGATTTTTTTTGTGGCAAAAGGAACACTTAGTAGATACTAGATTTATTTATCTTTTCCTTGTTTAGTATTTAGTCTCTAGAACTTAGTGCTTGTCTTTATTATGGCCTAATTTGTAAACATTTTATGATAGTTTAAGCTTGAGCTTTGAACTTTGAACCTACTATTGAACTGTTGACTGCATTTTACAATTCTTTGGTAATGCATATGATGCTGTATTTCCTTTCTTGTTTGATGTTATATGTTGAAACTTGAAGGTGGATGTTTTGGTTGATTATTGATCATTTGATGAGAATGCTATAATTGCTAGAATGTTATAAGTTATAATTGCTAGATGATTGATGTTACGTGTATACTAAATGGTTGCTGCTTTAATGATTGTCATTAATCCAATAATTAAATCTATGTTTTCATGTTTTCTGCTGCTACTTAGGCAATCTGGATGTGTTTCTTGAATATTTATATGAATAAAAATATATTAAAATATGTATTATATAAAAAAATGCTTCCAGAAGTTGTTTGAAAAAATTGTGCTTCCCACTCCCGCTCCCAACAGCCTTGGGTTGTAGTCTCTCCTTAGAATGAAGTGGACATTCTTGAAGAATCTATTATCGAAAAGAGAAACAAGAAAATGATTACTTGCAAGTTGCTCCTAATGATTGGAAACAAAGAAAAAGATAATTTCCTATTAGGTTTAAGTTGGTCTGCTTTATTCTTGCAGGAAAACAATAAGAAGGAACTTGTAAGATTTGAAACAGAAAGGCAGATTGACTTCTTCAACATGTTGAAAGGATTCATTCATAATCAGGTAGGCACTTTCTTGTTCTTTCAAATTCTTTCACTTTGTGATTTACTATTTGATGACCCAAATGCTATGTGCATTGTGAAAATATGGCACTGGATTTTTGAAATGCTGTATTTACAAATTATAATATCACTGTATAAACCAGACAATTTTCTCAGTTTTTCATCTCAAAGGAAGTCCCTTCAATATTATCTTTTTCTCTTATAATGTGTTGAAATCTCCACAATTTTCACAATTTCTTATCATACCACTGTCCCTTCTCTATCAGCACGAATATTTGGAGCATAGACATCAGCTATATTTGGAAGATAACAACGGACGTTTTCACTTAGGCTTTACCTTCATTGTCTTAGAGAGGGCACAAGCTTCTTCTGAAAACACTAAATAGATTACTCAAAACTATTTATCCTGGCGTCTAATAAGAATTAATAGCTAGTGTACTGAAGTGATTTGCTTAACCAAGGCTTGTGTATCGATCAGGCAGATTCTCTCTATTCCAACCAAGGCAACTAATTGCTAATTAGTAGTAAATGGCTCGATGTATACATCATCAAGCATCTTGTTATCAGGTAGAATGACAAACTTCTTGTTAGTTGGAGCTTCTATGCTTTTTAACGCTTAGCTTGGCTGGCCAAGTAGCCCTGAAGGGTGACATGTAGATTACTCCTTTGCGAAGTTGGAGAGGAAATTTTCTTAAAAAGGGGTGGGATTTTGGCTTCCATGTATAGACTAGAGACTGATTCTTTGCTATGTTTTTGGATCATCACATGCTTTCTTGTGCATATTTGTTGGTTATAATTGCTTCTTTGTTTTATATTTTCTAGATTGGCTTTAATCCATCTACCTTGGTGCTTTCCCAACTTTTTTTTTGATGTTGCTGCTGGAGATATTGTTCTTTTGGAACTAGTGAGGGCTTTGGATCATTTATCTGACATGGCCATAAGCAAATATCATTGACTTGTGCTCTGTTCCTTTTGCACACAAACTAACTATTTGAGACTGTTAACGCTTGAAACCATCCGGTTCCAAGGAAATTAGAAACAGTACACGATCATCACAGACTATTTTCCTGCACTTTGGTTTTAGTGCTTACTAACCACAAGGGGAATCCCTAGTGACTTTAGGAGTTAACTAACAATAAAAAATGATTAGTGACATTTAAATCGAAATACAAGCTTGCTCTCCTGGATTCTGCTAATAGATATGAAAAAACAAACAAAACATGGCCTAATAACTTGGAAAAACATACAAAACCATGCAAAACTTTATCCAAGTGCTAGGCACACAACCCAATGCAATTCTAGACTAACAAATGCCAAAGATTCTTTCAGTCGGCCTTGAATGGCAGGAGAGATACTTCCAATGCTTCCATTGTTTCCAGTGGTCCATGACAGTTTCACCATCACCATTTTCAGATCACAGTACTTGGATCCACTCCTTGTTTGGACCAGCTCTCTTCATATATCTCCTTGTATATATTTTTCTTCGAGACCAGATCTTCTCTTATAGAACTAGGGTTTGTTTGAGTTCTTTTTATATTTTTATAGGAGCTACTTTTACACTCCTACTTTGTATTGTTCCTTGTTACTACACAGTCCCATTGACCTACTTTTGTGGTCATTTGTTGGACATTAATAAAATTATCTTATCTATTTCTATGCTAAAAATAAAATTACAGCAAGTTAGTATTGCTCTAATTTAACAAAAAAATGAATTAAAGTGAACTAAAAATGCTTAGTTATATCATTAGAATGCCTAAGATGCACAATTTTGATGTAGACATGATATTTCATTTTTATATGAAAAATTAAGAGTTAACATTTAGTAAACCAGTGACTTTTAATGGAGTCAACGAAATAGGAAGAGAGAAGGTGAATCCAGCAAAAGATAATCCAAGGCCTATTCACTCAAACCTATTAAGTTTAAGATCAGTAACACATGAAAGTCTAAGAAAATAGAAGTTTCACACATAAAGAACTTATAGTAGTCACCAAGAAAACTATATCTTTATTATTAAAAGTTGTAGAATGAACAAAGTTCTGACATGTTTTGTAATGTACCTTTTTGGAGGAACTAGGTACATTATCCAAAATATTTCAAAGAGTCTTCAAAACATTGACATTGAAAACATTCTTTCTCAACACCCTCATTGACAATGGATTTCACATTGACTCCATGGTTATGCGACAACTAGGGAAGGCCAAGGGAAGTGATATTAGGTTCTGATAGGATTGAAACTGATATAGTGGCTTCTTAATATGGTGTGGCTGAGGAATTTTCACAAACAGTTCACATACCTCCTCCTTCAATACTTTGTTTAATTTTGAAACTAGGAAAGAGTAGTAAAATAGTCTTTCTTGATTTGGTTCCAAACACCACCGAACCTTTCCAAATTTCTTATGGAAGGACCTTATGGGCTTTAAAACATACTAACAGACCTCAGACACTCAATGGTCGAACCAGAAAACCCATTTTGACATGTTATTCAAGTTTGCACAATTTTGGCCAATTTCTAGCTTTGAACTAGTGAAACCCAAGTTGATCCAAATGCACCCAAATGACTTCAAATTCTGTATGGAAGGGCTTGAGGGGTCTTAGGAAATCCTAATGCATATTATGAATGCTCATACGCTTTCCAAATGCTTCTGCAACTTGCTTTTGACCCTAGGGAAAGAAGGACAAAAACACTATGAAAATCGATGTTAAACCCTCCAAGGGTAGATGACACTTTTGGCTCTCCAAACGCAGTACGACCTTCCCCACTTCCAGAATAGAGTATGGGGATGCATATCAGACATATATGGCTGTCATTATTCATGGTTATTAAGCTCTTCAAACTGATTATGAGGCGCAACATTTGTATGGTAACTTTCATGGAAATTGCTTATGGGGAAATTGCATTACTAGCTTAAGTCTGGCACATGAACAGTAGAATAAAAGTTCAGATAGTAACATAAAATATAATGGCCATCTATAACCTATAAATTTCTGCCCCAACAACATCAAACTTAGAGAAAAGTCCTCATACAAATCTGATATAAAACTCTTTCATGCTTGAAGCCAAATTCATGAAAACTAGTTATTCAAGAGCATGGGAATGCAAGCATTTCACACATGGATTTCTTGTATTTCGAATTACAGAGCATATGGACATAAGAGTACAGAGCCATACATCATATACCGAAGCTTGGGAATTAAATAGATTCAACAAAGCACAAGCACTACTCCAACAAGTGCCCCATCACATGAGAGTATGGGGGAATGGAGAAGGAATGAGAGAATAGGGAGATAGATGAGAATTCGAGTTGTATGGACCTTCAACTAAACACCATCAATAAGCTCCATTGAGAGGTTTGAATTGTTAGTTTTTACAAGATTATAACAGTATAACTTAATTGCAAATAAACAATTGGATCTCTAGAAGAAAGACAAAGCACATAAACAAAAAACACAAGAAGTTTATCCTGGGAAACCCAATCGGGAAAAACTCGGCAAACCTTTGTATAAAGATGATAGCTTCTGAGAGCAGAGAGAGGAAAGAAAGAGAAAATATCTCTCTAAGATACAACCCCCCCAAAAAACTCCTAACTGTAGTAGCGCACCTTTTCTGGTAGAGCGAACTTGTTGTGTGTGAATGAATGAATGAGGAGGGGTACCTCTTTATACTGATTTTCCAAGTGAATATTTACTGGGGCCGACTTGACTGACTTATTAGGGCCGATCTATCTTTATTTTTATTCTTATTCTTTTCTTGTGTATTCTTTCCCCAGGGTTTACATTGATTCTTTCTAGGGTTTACATGAGTAATTACATCAGTATAATCTCCCGGAGGAGGTACAAAGAAATACAATACAATACAAGTACAATAAGAATAACTTCTGAAGTTGCACAAATTCCAACATGAATGGCCTCTCCATCAACCAACTTGGAAAGGAATCCAACTCCCTTGAAAATGGTTCAAGCAAGGAGAGTAAACACCCACCGTGCAATGGGCAAACAAAATCTCTCCAAAATGCCAAAGGCCAATTAACAAATGATCAAAAGCTATTCTCCTTCCTCATGACATTCTTTTATTAACTTGATGAGGCCTCCTAAGGTTGAATTTCCCTCCATGGGATTCCTCCAACTCATCTTAGTGGTTTAGTAACTCCTAGTCTTCTATGACACTTGTCTTCTTCATGCCCCAATTCTTTCCCCAATTTGAATGGCTACCTCTAACTCCCAAATGCGCTCTCTTGGTGGCTATTTTAACCCTGACATGTCAAATTTGTCAAGGTCTGCAATCAGGTCTGAATTTGTCATATTGTCATAGAATCTTTCATCATTAGTTGGCATAGAGTGCATGGAATCTCCTTCCAAGTGGCACACATTGTCTTCTTAGTCTCTTCCTCTTCCATGGGAGTTACTCTCCTCTACTAATTCGAATTCCTTGGCTCATGATACGCTGTGACACCACATCACCCTCCAAGAATGTTACATTCCTCATGGGTTCGAATTTGGATGAAGGTCATGCCAAGTGTGTGGGGGAATCTAGCCACCCAAAGATTCCACAAGCTTCCAATTGTCTCCATGAACCAATGCCACCTTTTTTATTATTATTTATGTGACCCATTTTAATGTGAATATGGTAAACCAAGGTCCTTTTGGGTCCTATATCTCCCTTATAACAAAATTTATGTCTCCACCTCAACCTAGGGAAGTAGGAGGTTGGTGAAACATTATTTGCAAGTAGTCTTATTTGGATGGGGACATGACAATCCTTCCCACCCAAGATTGCTTGTCTTCAAGCAATGCCTAGTTTGGATGCTGCAAAGTTTGTTCATCTTCCTAAGTGGCATCCTCACTTGGTAACTCCTTCCATTGTACCAAGTAATCTCTTATGGTTTTGCTCTTTAATTTTTTTTAGCTGCCATTTGAGTAGTGGCACTCGTGCTACAATTTTGTGTTTCTAAAAGTAAAGAGATGTGTATTTTGCATATTGATTTCACCTATGACATAACCACTAAACACCAAAAGATTAATTAATTCCATCAAAACAAAATTTGTACAAATAGTCTTTACCTTCATATTTTGGAGACCTTTTCTAAACTTTCAACCCCATTTATGCTCCTATATAATTCTTTGAAGTTGGTACAGAGTTACCCAACTTTGAGTCTTTTAAGATCTTAAAAAAATTTCAGAGAGGAACTAGCATGCTTGCTGCTGCACTACCCTGATTACAATCACCTTTTTAAGTGGCGACTCAATCTCCTATACTGCTTGCTTCCCCTAAACTTGAAACCAAGCAATATCAGGATCCCACTGCTTGTATTGTACCCTTCCAAACATCATGAGTACAATAGGTAGATCATGAAAGTACATAACAACATCATACAAATGTACATCAAGAAGGTACCTCATCAAATAATCATGAAAGTGCTTGTACATCCAAGTTAGTAGATCATCATGTGGTCCATGCACACAAGCATCAAGTATTATATTAAATCTTCTCCAATGACATAGGTGAGGATCCCATGTCCTCTAATGCTGGTCCAAAAGAATGTAAGATGCATCAAAATAATCAGCCGTGTGTTCTTTCATCCAAGAAGCAAATGAAGAACCTCCACCAAAATCTAAACCAATTAAGGAGCCAAGAACACAGGGAGACTTCAAGTGGCTCAAAGAAGTCTCATCAATACACCCATGAATATGTATATCATCAAGAAATAACAAAGGATGTTGCTGCCAATAATAATGTGCTTCAATCATATAACTCTTCACCCAAGTGTTGGATGAAGTTCCTCCAACATCAAATGGACTAAGCTAGGAGCAAGGAAAATCATGAGTCTCCAAGTGAATCAAGTGAGCATCATAGGTGCATCCATGTAGATGTGTATCATCATAATGTAACCAAGGACGCTGTTGCAAATGTAAAGAAGATGGTGCTCTAATTATGTCATCATCAAAAGGAGAGATAGAAGTTTCATACTCCTCATGTGGCACCATCAAAAATAAACCTTTCACCCATACTTCATTAGGATGAATGCCACAAAATATGGAAGTGTAGGATGTAGGATAATGAACCAACTCACCCAAATGATCAGAAAGTGCAAATTTTTTTCTTTAACCATGGGAACAACAACCTCCCAAAAGTATATCCAACAACCTGCAAGCCAGATATACCAATAACTTGTGACTTAGCAGGGTCGAGACGTCCCGAAGCCCATCGGGGTGAGACTCTATCCCAGGGGTCGCCTACCCTTCGAGCCTTGTCACAACAGACCAATCAGCCTTGTCAGAAAGTGCAAAATTTTCATCATGTGAAGGATCCATAGGGGAAGGATCATGCACCTCCCTCAAAAGTGCAAAACGTTCTTCATAGGTTGGTTCCAAGGTAGTGGAATCATGCACTTCTTCAAAAAGTGTGTAACCATTATCAAGAGGCAACTCAAGTTCCTCTTCCACCACAACAAGTTCTTGGCTCTCATCAGCCTCATCATCAAACACATCAAGCACATGCAAGTTTCCATGTTTCTCATGATCCATCATGTCATGAGAATCATCCAAGCAATCTACCATATGACAATCTGAAACATAGGAGGAAGAATAAATATCTTGCAACCTCTTAAGCAGATGCTCCATTTGAGTTTTAATCTTATATTTATCCTCATTATTATTCAAGTATGCTTCATGTAACCATTCATTAAGCTCAACCAAATGGCTTCTATTAAAAAGCAAAGACATGACATTACCTTTGATGTTGCACATTGCTCTTTGAATTTTCTCCATGTCTTCAAAGATGGATGGCTCCTCCAATGAAACAACTTTTCAACAAGAATTTGACACCAATGCTTGTGTGTCATGGAGTATGCTAAGGGCCTCATGGATATTCCTTTCACATGCCTCATGTTTGTTCGGCATGTGGTTATAGTGAGTATTCCCTTCCCATATCCAAAGTGTCATGATGTTAAGTTGTAGTCATCCTTTACCCTAGCCTTGTCAATTTCAGCCTTCACCCTTCACTAGCAAATTGACTACAACTATGAAGTGAGTATAGTCCTGAAAGTCTGGTCTGAGTAATAATAAATAAAACCCTATATATGTATTTGGTTGATGTACCGGCAGTGAGGCGACTACTACTTGTTATGAATGTTACTTAAATGATTTGTAGAGCATGTCTTAGCCTTGTAACACTTGCAGCAGATGGATGATAGCCTGAGTTATATTATTGGTATCTGGTCATTTACAGATGATTATATTGTCTATTGGATATTGTTGATGATCAGGCAGAGACCTGGTAGGGGTATGCATATGCACCGTAGATGGATTTGGAATCTTTGAGTCTAGTGAGATAGCTTATTTTCAGTTTCGGGCACTTGCAGAGATGATCAAGCTCATTTTACCTTTTTGATGCAGTTTTGCTTCATAGGATGATGTGTCTGAGCAGGGAGATGTTTTATTGGGATCTCCTAGGGCGCTGTATGGGGCATATGGGGTGCAACCATTTGATTGTACCATAGTACCCCCATCCTAGAGAGCCTGGTGGGCTCAGTTTGACAACGCAGGCACCCTAGGAGGCTGTTTTGGCAGGTTCACGTTTCTCGAGGCAGATTAAAAAATGATTAAATGGCTATTGAAGGAATTGATTTGGGCTATTGAGGCAAGGAAATGACATGGGATGAGTCTCGATGATGAGTGTGATGTCCTCTGCTCCTTCTCCAATAGTTGCAGCACTTGACTGGGCCCGCACCTATTTTTTTGGGCTTTTTTATATTATTTTTTGGAGCTTTTGGGAGGCTCACGATTTCCTCAAGGAGGCACAAAGTCAAAAAATTAAAATATTATATTATTTCATTGTGCCATGGGGCACCTAGAGGGAGTTAGTTAACACTCCATGGACCCACCATGTGCTTCATTTATTTCTTGTTGAGTGGGGTACTCTCTTTATGGGTGATTTAGTCCACTTTGGTACTTTATGGTTATATTGATCCGTGTATTGTATGTTGAGTTCATCTTAACCATTGATTAGAACATTTATATCTTTTAATCTTAGCCACTCGTTTTGAAAGTGGTTAGGATTTTGGTTCTCTCATTTCTATTTAAAGAAGAGAGCTTCTCATTTGTAAGGGGTCTTTGGCTTTTGAATCTGAATAATAGAAAGATTTTTTTTGTGGATATTTTCTGGATCTGCTTTGCATCTAATGTTCTTCGGTGGTGATTGGAAAGTCTCTTGCTTCCTAGCATTCAGAATATTGTGTGAGATCTATATCTTTTTTCGGGATCATAGTCTTGTCTACAGGAGGGCGTTTTCAGCTGGAGCATTTTTGCAGGGGGAACTCAATTCGCTCGGATTGTCTTCGTCTCGTATCAAGAGGTTTTCAATAGCTTCATTGTGATCTATGATTACATCTTGTTACTTTTCTATAGATCTAGTTTTTTCTTTCGTGTTACAATAAATCTGATATTGTTGACGTTTGCTTGTGCAGGATAGGGGGGCGTATTGGTCACTTAGAGCATAACGTTGGTCCTAGAACTCACTCAGATCTTCCAGAATTGATCGGGATGGCGGGGATCATCATCATCAAGGCATCTACAAGCATTTCCAGGTAAGATCTACAGGTTAGTCTCTTCTCTTCTAGATCTCAATCCATTGTACCTAGTTTTTTTCAAATTTTCTGAAAAAACTCCTAAATAATAAAAATCCAAAAAATACTTAATCAGGGAATCGCTCGATCTTTGGACAAACCATTGCTGGGTTTTGTAGATTGGGCACCCCTCTCACCAGATCCTCCTCAACGCTGTCCAGATTGTGACTGGTTTTCCCTAGATCTGACTTTTTGACTGCTCAAATCCCAGCGCCCCTACTGAAATTTTGACATTTCCAGATTTGATTTTTTTCGGAAAATAATCACTTGGGTTTGTAGATCAGGTCTCCCTCACTCCAGAACACCCCCAACGCTGAGCTAGTTCCTGCCAGATAGCCCTAGATCTAAAAAGCTGACTTTCAGCATCTTAGCTTCTCTCATCAGATTTTGACTTTTCCAGATCTGATTTTTTCTGAAATTTTCTGACTTGGGTCTGTAGATCAGACCATTCTGATCTCATCTCTTCTCCAACGTTGAGCTGATAGTCTCCTGGTTGTCCTAGATCTACATATCTGCCTCTCCAAACCCTAGCGCTAGCCCTCCTTCTGCTGGTTTCCCTGTAAACTGAATCTTCTGGGCCAAACACTTTCTGGGTCCATAGATCAGGTCATATCCCAGATGGGTTCACTTTAACGTTGTGTAGATACTGACTCCATTGCCCAAGGCCCAACAGGCACTAATCTCCAAGCCTAGCGCTAGCCCTATTTTGACCTCTTTCCCCTGAAAGTTGATTGCTCCTTGATGATTTAGGTAATCTGACATTATCATATCTCTTATTGAGTCTATCCCCTTGGTACTGGACAGTCCCAACTCTGTCCTTACTTACCTTGCCTCGGTTACGCTTCCCAAGGCAACGATTATCTTCATCAGTTGCTAGTACCTCAACCCTAGATCTAGTATTACCCCGATAGGTCACTTGTATTGCACTTTGGATCAACCCTCATACGACTGAAGCCCTCATCCAAAGCCCTAGTCCACTTAGTATCATCTTCCATAAATCTAGAGTTTCTAATTACCTTACACCTTACGTACCTCAAGCCATACTTGATTTGATATGGTGTCTAGGTTTGATATCTCCTGTCGGGAGTAGATCTGGGTCTCCCCAGTTGTTATCTTGGACTTAGGTAACATAAAGCGAAGACTGCCTTGATTGGCGCGACAACCATCCATTTGGGAGTCTAGGCAGTCTTGGTTCCACCTCCTTAGTTGCTTGTCCCTTTACCATTCATCTGGATCTATCTCACATAGGCAACTACAAGGTTGGTGATAACAGTGCCCATTGTACGCACTGTATGGTTTCTCTTGAATTTTGTGCCCAAAAAATTACCTAAAAAAATGTGCCTAGAATTTTCCTTGGGAAACGTGTTGTTCGAAAATGTAATTTATGTTGTTGTACGGTCTTGGGAAATGTGCCTTTTGCTCTTTTCTCTTTGCCTGCATTTTTTTCTCCTTCTGTGCTCTCCAGCTCTCATGAAAAACAGAATAAGACTCTAATGCCTTCCCTTGTCTTTTTGGTGTCTAAATGAGGAAGTTAAATAGTCATCTAATCTGAGGGCCCAAAATTAATTAGATGGATGGATGAGATTAATCATTAAATGCACTTTTAAGTCTCTCCAAAATTAATTTCACTCACCTCACTTAAATTTATCAAAAAGTCACTTTATTCTCTAAAGTGAAAATTAAAACTCATCTCAAGTTATTAATTGCAAGGGTCACTTTAATTTTCCCTTTTTAATGACTTAGGCAAAAGCTACTAGGGGAACACTTTTCTAGGTACAAAATTCAACACTTTTCACATCAAATATAGAAGTTTTACCTAAGGGGAGTGCAAGGTCTAAACTTGGAGTGCAAGGGAACCAAACATAACATGTGGTTTGTGTTAGGTTTTTACCTTGTTGCTCAATCATTATTCTTCCACTAGTAAGGAGTCTACATTGATAGTTGATCTGTATAACAACTCCAAGTGTCCAGCCTCCTTGATTTTTGTGCGTAGCAGAGGGAGAGCAATTTGATGGCATACAGCTAGTTTGTTGTGGGAGGTGAGTTGCAGTCTTAAATGAGAGAGAGTCCAACATGCATGCACCAACTTTAGATATATGCTAGTCTTAACTATTGTTTAAGATCAGAATTCTAGATTAGGAACTTTTAACTTTTCTAAATTTAGTTTGACTGTCAGAATTAGAAATTTTCAAATTTAGATAGGGGAGGTGTTAATGCCAAGAACACTGTGAGGGAAAACAATAGGTTACCTACTCTACTTTTGGCATAGTTATCTAGGTGTTCCAACACATGCATTATATGCAACATAGTTGAAAACATTGACAACTACAAAAATTGGTAAGGGGTCTAGAATACATCTTCTCGGCACCATAGGGGAAAAATAGGCAAACCACGACAAACATTAAAAAATAAAAAATAAAAAACAAATTCAGTTTTTCAAATGTGTAAACATATAAACCAACAACATCATCAAATAAACACATTGGCACATAAATATAGGAAAAACACCAATATATATGATGTAGTGGATGCCAAATCAAAATGATACATCAAAGTCAATACTAAATCCTGAAATGGTAAACCTAATAGTTGTTCAATAAAGGATTTAAAAGTGGATAACCATGTTGAAAAGTTACCTAGGAAGTGTTTGTCCACCTTGCATTGCCTTGGGGTGGACAATGACACTTTAATTGATGACCCCTAGTCATTTGTATTTAATGAAGTGAGATGTACTTTATCTTTTTAAAATGACTTCATTAAAAAGGCTAAAGTCATGGTTTATCCTAAGTTTATATTTAAATTAAAGTTGAGTGTGTGATTATTTAAAAAGGGGTTGCTCTCACTTTATTAAATGACTTGAGGTGCACTAAATGTCATTTATTAATTAATTAATGGAGCATTTATTGAGAACCCTCCATCTAATCTAATCTTGACCATTAGATTGAAGAGGAAGTTTCCATGAACAAAAAGGGACTAGGGAAAGGCAAACTCATCTCATTATTCACTTCAGGAAGATAATTTTTGGAGAGAGGAAGAAGAGCAGATGGTTTTGAAGAGATTTCTTAACTAGTCAGAGAGAGAAATTGAGAAGATAAATTTGGGCACAAAATCGAGAAAAGTTTTGGCACAAATTTCAAGGAGTGTTTTTGCACAAATTTCGAGGAGGAAATTTTCGTACAGCAGCATAGAAACCGAGAATCCGTACAACACTAATTTTGCACAGATTTCAAGAAATTATGTACAGTACGGATGGACACAAAAGTCGAGGTATGGCCTAGTTTTTGAGAACCCATACAACAGTACGGACAGGCACAATTTTCGAGGTTTAAGAGAGTAGTACAATCGACACAGATTTCAAGGAAAGGTACATATTTGATTATCTCTGTACACGCAGATTTTGGCACGAATTTCAAGGCTGAAGTTGGCACGAATTTCAAGGAGAAAATCAACAGTAAAGGGTTCAAATTTCGAGAACAAAAATTGATTAAGTATTGTTGATTGAATTTCTGTATTTTACTTGAGGAAATAATAAACCTTTCTCTCAGAAACAGGTTTTCCCTTGGGGGTTTTATCCTAGACCATTGCTAAAAATTATCAGTGTTATTTTCATTTGTGTTTGGCTGATTTAAATTTCCGAGTTTGAAATTTTTATCTTGAAAAGAAAATTTCTGAATTTATAAATTTGAAAAAGAATTCCATGTGTTTCAGTTTAGTCAAATTTTATTAAAAATTTGTGCATACAAGGGTTTGGGCATTAAACTATGCAGAGAAGCAAACAAGCTTGAAACTGGGTTGGGGTTCTCAAAAACTTTCAAACCAATACAAAATGACATCAAATATATAAATGTATCTCATCATCATGAGTTATCTATAATGACAAATCTAGCATCTAGCTATCAGCATATCCTGGAGAGTCAATGACCTCTCCCCCTTTTACGCAAAAAGGTCATGGCCCATTTGCCACTAGAAGTACCTACATCATCTGTGCGATGCCAACTAGAGGGTGTAGATGTGTTCGCATGAGTAGAAGGTGGTACTGGTGTTGATGTTGCAACATCGTCCTCATTGGTGTCAAGGTCCTCTACACTTGACCCTTGTTGCTTTTCTCCTTCCTCCTGTGCTTGTCACTGCTCCTCCTCCAACCATCTAGGTGCATCCTCCATAATAGGGGCCTCAGACTCCACCCTTCATTTAAACAATATGTTAATATTGTCCAAGTAAATGGCTTTTACATTAGGTACTTTCTCTAGTTGTCTCATCCACAGTCGAATATTTTAGTGGGCTTATACTAAATCATTTAGACATGCGAACTCCAACCTGTAAGAGGGCTGCAAATTTTCCTTTAAAATTCAAGCTAGGGCTAAACAATATTAAATTTTTGCTGTAACCACACATGAATTTCATTTACTAGTATTGCAGTGGAAAGTAATTAGTGAGAAACATCTACAACAATCACCTAAATATAGACACAGTGTTTTGGGTATGGAAACCCTTAGATAAAACCCAAGATGGGAAAACCGGTGCAACAATCTGATATGAAATTTTATTACGAAGATATAGAGTAATTACAATCTAGCAGATGAATACACCTAACCTGGAAAAATAGAGCCTTTGCAAAATTCGCTAAGCAAACCCAACCGAAACGGTACGACCCCCTGCGCAGCTGTACAACCTCCTGCGTCAGCATTACAGATCTATACGGCTGTTGCTGTATGATCTATGTCGAATCAATATGGCCTCCTGTTGCGTGAATGTGTACGACCCCTGATGCTCTGGTTGATCTTCCTGCGAATCCTTTGGATCAAGCTCCTTCGTCTTCTCTACAAACTTCTTTGTCTAACTTCTCTGTCTCTGTGTGTATGTCCTGTCCACCAAATCTTCTTTTAACTCAATGGCTAAGCGAAAACCCTAACCCTCACTATGGATCAATGGATGTGATCCTCTAGTGAGATCAATGGCCAAGATTAGATTAGCCATCACTTAAATTATTTCACTTTTCACTTTATAAAAGTGATTCCATTAAGTCAAAATCAAATCAAATTAATTAATGTATTTTCCTAGGTCTAAACTTAGGAAAATCACATTAATACATTTGGCATCTTGTTTAATGTCTTCTAGCATGCAAGGACACATGTAATGATGAAGACCTTCCTTGTTGCCACTTTCTAACACTCCTTCTCAACGAGGAAGGGATTCGGTAGCAACCCCAACTCGTCTCTGAATTTCACAAAACCGTGTCTGCAGAGTGCCTTGGTGAAAATGTCCACCACCTGCTCATATATTTGAATGTACTCCAACTGAATGGTTCCTTTCTGTACACAATCTCTTAGGAAGTGGTATCGAATGTCTATGTGTTTGCTTCGGTCATGGAACACTGTATTTTCAGATACCCCGATGCCACTTTGATTGTCACAGTGAACCATTGTAGCCTCTAGCTCACACTTGAGCAACACTGAAAGCAACTTCCTTAGCCACATTCCCTCACAAGCAACCAAACTGGCTGCCATGTACTCGGCCTCAGCCGAGTTTAATGCAACTGACTTCTGCTTCCTGCTGAACCAAGAGACAACTCTTGACCCAATGCTGAAGCAACAACCTGAAGTGCTCTTCTGGTCGCCTACACATCCTGCCTAGTTAGCATTTGTGAAGCCTGCTAACTATACACTCCTATTGCGCTCATAAATCAACCCATACTCCACACTACCTCTGATGTAGCGAAGCACGTGCTTCACAGCCGTCCAATCCACTCCCTGAGGGTCCACCATGAATTGACTGAAAGAGTTGACTGGAAAGCTAATGTCTGGCCGGGTGTTGACCAGATACACGAGCGATCCGATAAGGTGACGATACAATGTAGGATCAAATTTGTCTGACCTCGATGCATCAATCTTCCTGCAGTTAGAAACTAGAAGGATGGACATAGGCTTGCAATCCACCATCCTGAATCTCTTTCAAGATCTCCACTGCATACTTCCCTTGTCTAATGAAGAAGCACCCATCTCTCTTCAAAATCTCCAAGCCTAGGAAGTAATGCATCAATCCAAGGTCTTTCATCTCAAACTCAACTACAAGGTTGGACTTGCAGTCGTCAATCAACCTCTCGTCAATCAACCTCTCATCTCTTGTAAGAAAGATATCATCTACATATAGTACCAGTATAAGAGGCACTTCACCTGACAAGAAGTAAAAGTTGTGGTCCGCCTCGCTCTGCTGGAATCCCATCTCCTGTAGATAGCTGTCTATCCTTGAGTACCATGCCCGAGGTGCCTACTTGAGCCCATAAAGAGCTCTCCGTCGCCTGCATACATGCGACTCCCTGTTCTCCACATCAAATCCCTCATGCTACTCAATGAATACATCCTCCTGAATAACATCGTTGAAGAAGGCAGTCTTGACATCCATCTGATGAACTCGCGAACCCATCTCTGCTGCTAATGAGATAATGGTCTGAATAGAAGAATACCTAGAAATAGGGGCTAAGGTCTCCTCATAGTTAATACCCTCCTTCTGTGAATACCAATGTTCCACGGGGACACGCGCTTCCCAGGGTCAGGCGCTTGCCCCCTGTGTTTCCCATGCCCCGGGTGCTTGGGGGCTCCATGTGAAACGTTTCCCAGTGCCCCCATTTGGTAGAAACATGGGGAAATGCACAATTTTGGAGCACATTGATGGGGGGGCTTCTACACGCACCCCCCCTAAACACGGGGGGCTCCCACACGCGCCCCCCCCCCGCCCCCAAATTTTTTTTTTTTTAATATAAAACAAAAAAACACAAAAAAACACAAAAAAACAAAAAACGAAATTTAATTTAAAAAAATAAAATCTTCTAACCTATTCGCTATCACTCACCTTTACTCACCTTTATGGTTTACCTTAATCGCTATCACTCCACCATTTCAGAACCGATCGACATCCTGAGCATCGTGAGCACCGTTTCTGAACCACCACTTCTCCACCGTGAGCTTCTGAACCACTGTTTCATGAGCATCATGAGCACCAGTTCTCCACCATTTCGGAACAGACATCTTGAGCACCGTGGGCTGTTCTAACGTCTCCATTCTCCATTCTCGTTGTCACCCCATAAGACCAGGATTGTGGATAGACTGGAGCCGTGAACTAGTGAGCTCGTGAGGCTTCATCCCGTGTGCAGTGAGCCCATGAGCCAGTGCACCGGTTAGGCCAGGAGCCCTGGAGCCATGAGCTAGTGTGCCGTGAGCAGTGAGCCCGTGAGGTCGTGGCATGTGGACTGTGGACGGATTGGAGCCGTGGCCTACGGATTGGAGCGTGGACCGGAGCAGTGGCCTGTGGACGGATTGGAGGCGTGGACTATGGACTGGAGCCGGAGTCGTGGACTGAGCAGTGTGTCGTGACTCTCTTCCTCTTCGACTGTGCATTGTGAGGTATTTTAATTTACAGTTTATCATTGTCTATGGCCTGAACAATGAAGAGTGAAGAAACGAAGATTGAAGCCATGATTTTTTTTAATTTTTAATTTTATTTTTTAAATTGATTGTTGAGTATTTACTCTTTACTATTTAGCTCTATTTTTTATTTTTAAAATGTTTAGCTGTGTATTTACTATTTTATTTTTTATTTTTAAATTATTTATAAATTATCATTATCTCTGTTTTTAAAATTTTAAATAAATGTAATTGTTTAAATTGTTAAATGTTTACTAGACTGTGCAGTGAGCTGTGCCATGAGCCTCTCATTGTTTATCTCTGTTTTTATTTTTTATTTTTAAAAATGTAATTATATTATTGTTTTGGCAAATCTTTAATCTTCTAGTTTTTCTTTTTAAATTTTAAGTTTTTGTGTTGAGATTACAGGTTGCTCATAAAATAGCCATTATGAACTGAATATCATGTTTACATTGCACAATGATGAATTTCAATTTAGCATGTATTTATTTTTAATAATTTTAGAGATGCCCCCCTATGTTAAAACTTAAAGACCCTGACGCCTCCCCCCTATGTTAAAACTTAAAACAATATGTATTTTAAAACCTAGCTCCCATAGGTAAAAGAGTCATTCATTTTAGAAAATAATTTCTTACACAGTCATATAAATGTCGAACTATACATAGGTTCCATGCATATGTCGACCCTGATGTGTCTCCCCTTGTTCAAACAAAATTTAACAATATATAGGGAAGGTAAAACCAAAAAGATTGTTTCTAGATGCACTTTTTTTGGGATTGAACTTCCAAAAAAGATCTAATTAACTGACTATGACATGTGTCTAATCTACACAAACTTAATCATCAGATCAAAGTCTCCTAGAAGCTTCAGTCAGCGCAGCTAGCCCATCCAAGGCATGTGCCTTCTTTTGTAATTGGTTGTATTCTTTTTGGACTTGAGTTAGCCTTTCCTCAATCTTCTTCTTTTCTCTGATAAGCTGAATGTTTTGTTCCTGTGCCATCTTCCTCCTTTTAACTGCTTCTTCTGGTACCGGTGCCAGCTCTGAATAATTTTTATTTATCTCTTGCAGATCTTGTTTCAACATCTTGTTTGCTTGCAATAAACTATCATTAATTTGATGTATATGCTCATTCTGAAGCTTGAATTGCTCAATTTCCGTACTCTGTTTATCTTTTTCAAATTCTTTCATAAAGATATATGAATCCTCACAAGTTTCATTTGCAATACTATCTTTATCCAGATTCACTTGTTCTTTTGAAGGTTCACCAGATTCAAATTCAGCGACAACTTTTCTTTTAAGATCTAAGATTATTGACGCTGTATTCTCCTGTAGGTTTTCTTCATCATCAAAATGATTTGGACAATTTTTGGGAACAAGATCCGGTACCCTTTTCAAATTTTGCTCAATGTTATCTAGTTCCTTATTTAGTGTTGACTCAGTAAACTTTTCCCTTTCATATTCCTCATCATCTGATGACTCCTGCGCTTCTATGACTCGATTCTTTTTTATCTTTGGGTTCAACACAACCTACATATTTAACCTTAATTTGTTTACAGGACGAGTCTTAGGCCTTGAATAAACTTTAACATGCTTCGATGAGCTTTCTGTAGGAATAAGAAATTTACTATGAGAGGGATTTAATTCTTGACTTACCCCAATTTCTTTGTCTTTGACCACAGATTTTTTACATGTGTCAAACTCCTGTATTCCTACATCTTTGAATATACCTTGCTCAATCTTTGAAGGTGTCTGAACAATCATTTCTTCTTCAGGAGTTTTACCTTTGTGGTGATATTCTACTTCTTTTTCAGAAAGAGATTTTGACATGTTAACTACCTCTCTGTATCAGCAGGAATTTTCACGGCCTTTTCCCTGGTAGGGTTTTGCTTTCCTTTACCTTCTTCACATTCCTTAAACTCAACTTTGAAACTGGACCAAAACAATAAATGAGACCAAGATCTCCCATGTTTTTCTAATTCTTTGGCTATTAACAGTTTAACCAAGCCGTGATGAAAAATGGCTTTACTAGAAGAATTAGGATGATTCTGAGCCCTAGTAGTCATCTTACTTAAACTCTTCAAAAAGTAATAGGATAAGTTTAACCTTTTGGTACCTGATATGTGCTGAAGGAACCGCATATGATAGAGGTAAAACGGTGGCGAACCTCCCCTTGCATGTAACATATCTTTGGATGTTCTGCAGAACGTCACACCATTCTTCAAGTAAGCAGGTCCTTTGAATCCCTTGGCTCCAATTAGGGTTTCTATGTCCAGGTAGAAGAAATTGTCCATAATCTTCGTCGATTGATTGTCTTTTAAACCATTTCTCACCTTCAAGAGCGATGCCAATAGCTTGTGCAATGGATTCCTCTATTACTGGAAACTCGAACCCACCAATGTTCACCACTGAATCCTTAAAATTCTGACTGAAAGACTTCGTAATCTCCACATTATAATCCCCAATTCTCTCACACAAGGTGTACCAGCCTGCCTCTTTCAATTTTGCAATAGCTAATGGAAATTTACTCATCCATTCAATATTTTTGGGTTCAATTCCGAGTACATGACACTGGAAAGGGGTTTCTTATCTGAAATCATGATTGAATTCGAAGCTGTAGACAGAACACTAGAAACATAAATCTTAGAAGAAAACACGAAAACCCCTCTTTGGAGATCAATCACCATTTCATACCAAATTAATAGGGTACAGAGCATTGAGTTCGAAATGATTTTTAAACATGGAGCAGTACTGTTGGTTTTCCAGATGTAATTCAGAGCCAACTGTCGGCTTGTTAGCTGGAACAAGTCTCAAAGACTGAACAACTGCATTATTATTTGATAGGGTTTGAAAACCTGCATATAACCCTAACTTGGCAATCTGGCAGCATGCATGTGCATGAATGATGAAATGCGCTACCAAGATGCATTAAAACATAGGATATGAAATATTTCAACCCTAACCTTGCATTTATTTTATTGTATGAATAATCACTTATTAATCTACTAGGAGCTTAAGTCTAAATTAACATATTTGTTTAATGCAAAAATATATTTAAAACAAAATCAAAACAACCCAAACATATGAGAAAAAGAAAAACAAAGGGAATAAAATTGTCTAAGGTAGAAAGGTAAGCCTAAGGAAAACAATTGACAGACCTAGGACAAACAACTACCATACAAGATATTCTTATCAGCAGGCAGAATAAGAATTGT
This sequence comes from Pseudotsuga menziesii, assembly GCA_001517045.1. Taxonomy (NCBI): domain Eukaryota; kingdom Viridiplantae; phylum Streptophyta; class Pinopsida; order Pinales; family Pinaceae; genus Pseudotsuga; species Pseudotsuga menziesii. The sequence continues at coordinate 65,072 of LPNX010239824.1, read as the reverse complement.
ACATCTTTGCATTACTTGGTTCACTCATTGAATCCCAAGTACTATAGTAATGACTTGCTCAATGATGGTCCTTACTCCTCCTCACAACGATGAAGAGATGTCATAGGGGAGGAAGGAAGCATTTAGAAAGGATATATCAAGATAGAGCATCCCCTAATAAGGTGAAGGAGGGATTCATAAAGTTCTTTCAGGATGGTATTGGAAGATTTGGAGGCTATGATGTGCTCAAAGACACTCTATGCTTGGTGGGAAACTCACGGGTCGACATGCCCTATTCTACAACATTTAGCCATGAGGGTCCTCTCTCATCCTCTTATTGCAAGGGGAATTGGATCAGATATGGAATTTGTACAGTTTGAAGAAGAGCAAGCTTGAGTAGTCTAGGGTAGAGACAATGGTGTATGTGCACTCCAACCTCTGTGTTATTTACAAGCAAAGGGAGGAGTGATTTTAGGGAGAAAAAGATGGTGGTTGTGTTTCCTAATAATATGGGTTTGGACAATAGGGTTGAGTTGGCATTAGCCAACTTGGATCCCAATGATTCAATGCTTTAATCAATCACTTTTGATGTAGATCTTAGATTGGATATAGCAGAGGAGGAGGATGAAGCAGATAGCAGTGGTATTGGTGATGGTTTTGATGATGTTGACATTATATATATATATATATATATTGTTATAAATATAAATAATTATATTTAATTAATGTCTAGAATGTATTATTATCAAAAGGTGTATTTGAAAAGGCATGACTTTTAATGAATAGTCACCACAAATGCCTATATAAGATAGGTTATTCATATTGTAATACATCGTACTTCTTTTTATTCTCTCTCTCTCTCTATATATACACACACACACACACTTTTGTATATTTAATATTCAAGCTACACGTTTTCCGCTTCATTGGTATCAGAGCTTGCTCGGCTCTCGGCACGCTTCAATCATGGTCTCATGGCACGAGGAAGTTATTGCATTCCTTGAGAAATCAAATAGAGAATATAATGAGCATTTAGATCAAATGGAGAAGTCTGTTACAAGGGTTATCGATAGAATACTAAAAAGAAGCGTAACTAGAAAAGCAGTTCATGATGAAGAAAGTGAAACAAAATATTCATGCTCCAATCCTGATTTGAATTTTGTAGAAGGTCAAGCCGAAGTTGAATATTCATGCTCTGAGTCTGAACTGAATTGGGAATCTAAACCCATCAAAGAAGGAGAAGGCATGGAAGCCAAACTAAATGAGCTTCTGAGTGCATAATTTTTTTTCCCTCTATCTGTTAGTAGCAACAAGTCCCCAGCAGACTCTTTGGAATATTGGCAAGATGAAGAACATCGATTAAATGACATTCATGCTCACTTAAAAGACAAGTCTGCAAACCAACCAGACCTAAGCCCTCTCACTGGTTCAAATGATTTTATTACTCAACATTGTATAAAATTGGAGATGGCTAACCAACCATTGCAACACTTGTTCAACAAAGGCCCTGTATAATGGTGCACTCAAATAATAGTTGGTCAAAGTTGTATTGTAGGCATATCAACTCAAACCAAGGCATCTTAGATGAATGCAAAATAATTAACTTATTCTGTGACTATCAACTACAAGAATATGGTACGACACATACCTGAGCTAGAAAAGATATCAAGGTATTTTGTATATGTCATAGCATGTTGTTTTACATGTCTTATCAATTAGAACGATATGATGATTGGCCACTGCTGCTGGTCCTTCACCAACAAATGAGAAATTTTATACAATCACTTCGACTGCCAGTAAACAATTCTAATATGTTCTACAACAAGCACGATGATTCTTTGGGAATCATTACTTGTAGTGACTTCAACACAGTGTATCTATTTGAAATCACCCCAATTGAAGCATTTTATTGACCCAACGTTCAATTGCACACGGCAATTTTTTGGGATGCAGATATTCCTAATTGCAGTGGTATATTCTATAATTCTAGCCAGTGGCAATATAAGGTCTTTGAATGGAAAACATACACCATTCTATATACAATATATCGTCGGATTAATCATAGTCATCGATCCTTTTGCTTTAGATTTGAAATCCAGGACAACTCTTTGATGGTGTTGCGCGATGATGTTATTAAGAATATAAGTCCTCTCAAACTAATCTTTATGGAGAACGACTGCCTAATCAAGAAAATCAATGTATCTAGACGCTTGGATGATGATCATATGGACACTTTGTTAGAACAGATTGTAAAACTTCTAGAGTATGCGAGTGATATTATTTTTGTGAAGAAAGAACATCCTCATGATCGAGCTCATACATTATCATTCATGGCATCCGTTGCTCAAGGAAACCATGGAACCAATTCTACCTCTGGTAGATTGGAACTAGATATCAATGAGGGACAATATAATTTTGAAGCCACAATAGCCCAACCAACAGATAGAACATCCACTTAAGTGGAGTGTGGCAAAGAAAATCCAATAGAAAAACATTGGCGTTAGATTTAGACGGAATGCTGGTGCATTGAGTGAGACGTCCATGGACCTGGGCTAGGACCTATTGTGGAAGATAGGGACATAATGTGTCTCATGGAAACACATGAACATGAAGGGTGCAAGACACCCCTTTTTGAAAAATATATGAAGTTGGCAGTGTGGAACAAGGCAGTAGAGAATGGAAAAGGTCACGGAGGTATCATGGTCTTAGTGAAGGAAAAGATAGATCGTTGCATTCAACTAGAAAAAGAAGACTCAAATAAACAATTTATATGGTTTAAAGTATTAGAATATGGAAATGTCATCAGAATTGCACCATGCTACTTCGCCCCACAAATTTCAAAAATTTACAAAAGGAGGGGGCTCGACCATAAAGACCCATTTGCAGCATTAAAAAACGATATTGCGAAGTATTCTCAAGTAGGTGAAATCCTTCTAGTAGGGGATTTCAACACCAGGACCGCAAGTGAACAAGCTAGCATTCTTTGTCATAGGGAAGATTGCAACCCTATTTGGCTTACAAAAGAAAGAAATCATCAATGGACAAGAATTTCAAAGGACAACAAAAGCTGCTTCTCTTTGGAGAACAGTTGCTTACCTTATGTGGAACTTTTGATTTAGTAATTTGCAAAGGTTTGCCTAGATGGACAAATTCTGGTAATTTCACTTGTAATACCTACAATGGAGCAAGTGTGGTGGATTATGCAATTTGTTCACATGGCTTATGAGAAAAAATGGAGGAAGTTATGATTGGAGAACAACTTTGGGATTTAAAATCTGATCACAAACCGATCTATCTAAGTCTTTCTTGTACTGATAAGCAGCAGGTTGGGACAAAAAATCAACACATTCAACAACCTTTGGCAAAGGGCAGAATTTTTTTGACTCAAGAAAACTGTAATATCTTTAGGAAGGCTTTAGAGATACTTTGTAAAAGGGAGGAAATTCTGTCCAAAGGCCTTAATAATCAGTAGCTAACTAATTTAATTCAAAGGGCACTCACAAAGTGCAAACGAGCAAAGAATAGGAAACATGAAACAAATTGCTTTCTTGTTAATGCTTGGTTCGATGAGGAGTGTAAAAAGCAAGGAGAAGGTGGAGAGAGTCAAACTGGAAAGAAAAAGACTTAAAAAGCTACAAGCAGATTATAAGAAAGAAAAAAGTTGATTTTATGGTCTCAAGGAGAGAAGAGCTAATCTTCCTTGGGAAAAATAACCCCAAACTATTCTGGAAGAAAATTCAAGCGAGCAAGAAGCAAACTGAAAACAATATTACAGCGGACCGGTGGCTTGAATATGCAAGGCAACTCTATGAGTGGAATCCTAAGGTTGAACCCCCTTCCCCCTTAGTCAACACCGCCACCATTACTAATCTTTTCACCGTGCAAGAGATCGAGGTGGGTATTAAGAAGTTGGGTGTTGGAAAAGCCAAAGCATTAGTAGAACTTCAAGCTAAATATCTGAAGTGGGGTTCAAAAACTCTTGCACCTCCCATTACGGGAATCTTCAACAACATTATTCAGCAGGGATTCCCTACAGATTGGACAACTAGCCTCGCAATTCCTCTTTTCAAGAGCGAAGATGTCAACGATCCCTCCAATTATATGACCATAATGATAAACCCCTTGTTTGCAAAGCTATTTGGAAGCATGCTAGAAAATAGAATTAGCAAGTGGGCGGAAGAAAGGGACAAGCGTGCTAAAGGGAAAGCAGGTTTTAGACCTAAACATTCCACGGTGGACCATGGTATTACTTTAAGGCACATCATTGAAAAAAAAGCTTTTCACACGGCTCCCATGGATAAGCTATGGCACAGAATGGAGGAACTTGGGGTTCCTATACATCTTAGAGCAGCTGTTCATAGGCTATATGAGGAGGTCAAAGTCAAAATCAGAACATCAGATGGTATCTTCGAAAGTTTCAAAAGTGATATCGGGGTCAAGCAAGGGTGCCCATTATCCCCTACCCTTTTTGGCTTATATATTGACAAACTTGAAGAGTGGTTAAACTTAGAGGGCGGGGATGGCACCCTCGTGGGTGAGTATGTGATAAGGCTTCTTTTGTATGCAAATGACCTTATTTTCATTTCTAAGTCTGCTCTTGGCTTGCAAGAGCACTTGATTTCCGTTGAGCACTTTTGTAGAACAATTGGGATGCAAGTAAATACTAGCAAGATGAAAGTGGTAGTTTTCTCTAGCAAAAGAAAAAATAAACAACATAAGTTGTTCTTTGAAGACAATACCCTTGAAGTAGAGGAAGATTACAAGTACCTCGGAATCGACTTCAACAAAAATTTGAGTAGGGAAGGCTACAGGAAAAAAAGAACTCTTGGAGGTTGGAAAGCGTTTTATGCTTTCCAAAATAGGTGCAGAGAGGCAGAGTTATGGGACTGGAAAACTATGCAAACCCTTTTTGGGCTCTTAGTGATCCCAGTTGTTCTCTATGGTTGTGAAGTTTGGGCCAGCAGTACCTTTGACTTACAGTGGAGGGAAATAGAAAAGATTCAAAAACACATGATCACAAGCAAGTTCAAAATTAAGAGTTCAGTGCCATACGAGATCATGCTAAGTGAAATGGGGGTGGCTTTTATTGAAGCAATCGCTATGGTGAGACTCATAAGATATCTAAAAAGAGTTGAGCAAATGGAAGAAGGTTGATGGCCTAAGGTTGTCTTCAATAACATATTGTGCTAAAGAAAGAAGACTTGGATGTGGTAAAATATTAAATGGCTTAGTAAGTGGGATATGTGCTTGAGCATGTGCCCTACGAATAGTAAAGAAATAAAGGCTTTTGTTATCAATAAGTTCCACAAGCGAACATGGGATAAAGAGCTAGGGAGAAAGAGAAAGTATTATATTGAAGAGTTTAACCCTACCTACAATTAGCATCAAAAGGCGTACATAGGGGCCAACATACCTTGGAAAGCCAAAATTCTTATTGCTCAATTAAGAACTAATTCCCATCAACTCCGTTGTGAGACCGGGTGCTGGAAAAGGCCAAAAGAAGCTTGGGCAAAAAGAGTGCGTATTTTTGCACCACTGGTAAGGTGGAGACAAAAAAACATTTCATTTTAGAGTGTGAAGTGTTTAAGGGCAGTAGGGACATGTACGCAAATGTCTTGACGAATAAATCTTGGGATGATTTATTTAATGAGGGGACTATGGAAAAATTGGGGGCGCTCATCATCAAGTTGAACACGCAAAGGATTGAATTGCAGAAAACAACGTGCGAGGTGGTCTGTCCCATAGGCTTTTCTTAGCCTCGTGGACGTTAAAATATTTTCTTCTTCTTCTTCTTCTTCTTTTACCATTACTTTTGAGTTTTTCCAGAAACAATTTTACGTGTTAAAAAGGCCAGGGGTGGACAAATTATTCCAACAATTGGAAGACACGGGGTTGAACGAAGTTGTACTGTTCACTGCAACAACCAAAGAATATGCAGACGCTGTGGAGGACCGGTTGTTAGCCACTAACAATGGTTACATTCATAAACAAAGATATATAATTTCGTCCACCCATCACTTGTCCAGTAGCCATTGCAAGAAAGTTGAAGGAGTCGTCGGTGACGTGAAGGACTTATCTTTACTCGGTGATTCTGAAAAAGAAAAAAAGATGTATACTTGATGTATGGGATCTTCGTGATGAATGTTATATGGTTTTCCAATATGATTACAGTCCCTTCGACTATGGGAATAATCCAAAAAGTCAACAGTGTAATCATTGTAACCTGTCCAAAACCTGTCTCATGTATGTGGTGGAGTAAAGGTTTTTCTTGGCATGCTCATGGAATCAACATGAGCCTTTTCAATTAGGAAGTGGTGCTCATGTCACTTCATGGTATCCTTTGGAGAAACCGTGCGTATAACTTGTTAAGGGAAGTATGGTGGCATTAAAAAGAAGTAAAATTATAAAATTATAAATAAATAAAGAATTGCACTTCAGAAAAGAAAATTTAATTAACATTTTTTATTAAAAAAGTGGAAGTTTAAGAGATCTTAGTATTAAGGGAAAGTATTGTTATATATATATATATATATATATATATATATTACATGAAAGAAAAAAACGTCAAGCAAAGTTGAGTGGAAGGTAAAAAGAGTAGATTGAATGCTAACTTATGTCAGAATATATGATGGAAATGAGCTTTAAGGACAAAGTTTTTCAAGGGGCGGGAAAAATGTATAGATGTATTAATTAGAGTTTAGGAGATTTAAAAGTATCTTATATCTTAAATTGAAAGTATTGAAACAAGATGAGAGTTAAAAACAATTTTGAATGAAGAAACAAAATGTTAAGTTTTGAATGAAGAAACGAAATGTTAAGTTTTGAATGGAGAAATGAATTATAAATTCATAAGATGCCAAATTGAAGTTAATTAAAGCTTTGAGGACAAAGCTTTTTGAAGGGGTAGGCAATGTTATAGATCTAAATAATCATATTTAATTAATGTCTAGAATGTATTATTATCAAAAGGTGTATTTGAAAAGGTATGAATTTTTATGAATAGTCACCACAAAGGCCTATATAAGATAGGCTATTCATATTGTAAGACATCATCATTCTTTTTATTCAATATATACACACACACACACACTATTGTATATTTAATATTTAAGCTACACGTTTTCTGCGTCATATATAAAGTCGTTTCCTTGTTCCATGTTTCCAAGGATGGTGTGTCCTGTCTTGAATACTCGTGTTTCTGTGTCCTGTGTCCAGTGTCTATTGAGCATTGGTTGTAACTTGTCATTGATGACACCTATTAATGACAAAGGAGTGACAAGGAGACAAAGGAGTGACAAATGTTGATGGCATGGCATGATATGGGCATTGAAACACCAAATGGGCCAAATAACCCATTCTGTGGTCATTTGTGGGTTGATGGGGTCATGGAACCCTTAGAATACTCTTGTTAATGCAGTTCACGTGTAAGCAAAACATGGAGAAACCAAGGACATGATGACATGTCATAGCTAGATGATATGAGGTTCTTGAAGCTCTATTGATGAAGCTCTTGATGGTAGTTTGATGGTCCTTGTTGCCACTATGATGGTAATGTTCTCACACATTGTACAAATGGATGACTTGAGAAGACCACGCACTTGTTGAAAAAGCCTATACACTTGAAGACTTTGATGAATGGTGATTAAATAAGGGCATGACATACATATAACACTTGGAACTATTTAATGACATGACAAACACTTTTTGTGTGGACATAAGCAAGGTCGGGTTCCTAAAGACTCTAAAAAGAACCTTACATCAACCCCTTCAACAAGTCGGCCAGCCTAATAAAACGGGTCAATTCCTAAAATCACAGTCAAAATAATTAATTAAAAAGACATAAAAAAAGTAGGTCAGCCAACTAAGGTAATTATTTTTTCCTCCACGATTTTATATATATACATGAGTTATTTACACAAAACATTGTGAAGAATTCGTGGGTGATGTAGTGCTCCGAATTTTGGGGGTTTACTGGTGCACTGAGGCAGCCACAGACAGTTTTTTGGTGTGATGAAGTAAAGAATTCGGTGGAGACTTCTCTCTAATTTTTGAATATATATATACTGAGGAAATTCGGACTGATATGTAGCAGCAGCAATGTTATCGGAACCGGACCGGTCATCGAACTGGGGAAGCCCAAAATGTGAACCGGACCGGAACCGGCAAAAAACCGGGTAAAAAACCGGCTGACTAAAAAATACATAAAATATTCATATTTTGTAAAAAACATATATAACAATAGAACAATGGACAACAACCAATCCAAAGATAACCTTTCAAAACAATAATGGTTATTCCTTAGCCAAAACGCAATGACATTCAAAGGATGAGTGTCACTCCAATAATATAGTTTATGTTCAAGATCCTAGATTCCATCAGATCCTATTATTAAAGATCCTAGATTTTCCATCAGATATCTATTATTTCTATCATATCATGGTTTCTATACATGTATAAAGGTACATGGTACATCAAAGCAATATCTGGAAGCAGTAATTCTAACAGGTTAAAAGAAATTCCACAGTCAGTATAAAAGAATATAGCAGCATTATAAGGTACATGATACATGATACATGCCATGTAGTATTAGCAGCCCATGTAATCAATCCTTAGTCATTCATATCAGCACATAATGATAAAAAGGATCATCATTTATTAGCCAAACAATAATGCTGCTATCGATACCAATGAATATAACAACTGTCATTCAAATCAGTCCATGCATAACATCTAAAATAAGATTTTTCAATTCAACTTTGTATCACACTTATATCACAGATGAGTAGCATTCCACTGTGTATAACTAGGACACCAATGTTTGACAGTAAGCAATAAAATCAGCACTTTAAGGACATCAACAGTCAGTTAATTCTGCATATACATTGTAGTCCTGACTCCTGTATCAGCATTCAAAGAGGTAGCTACACCAAAGTCAGCACTTTATCGTTCACTTCTACAACAGCCCTTGTATAAACATATGATAGCATGGAGTTGCTTCAAACCTGTTAGAAATTCCAGTCATGTATCATGTACCTTTATATTGCTTCCATGCCAGGTTAAAAGTAATTCAAAGCAATATAAAAGAAATTCCACAGTCAGTATAAAATTGAGTTTTCTGAGTCCCCAGTCCAGACCGGCCGGTTCCGGCCCGTTCCATACCCGGTCTGGACAAAAATCCGGTTTTTCAAAAAAATTTTGCTGACCGGACCGGCCAACCCTGTAAACCGGTCAGACCGGCCGGTTTTGCCGGTTCCGATAACACTGAGCAGCAGCAAAGTGTGGACAAGTGAAAAATTCGGTGGTAAAAAACAGCTCTGATTTTTTTCGGGTACAAAGTACTGAGGCAGACGTAGTAGGGTATCATTTACAGAGGCAGCTACAATAAAGTTTGGTTGGGTAAAGGCAGTTTGCAGCACTTAAAGTTTTAACTCAGTCTGCAGCACTTGAAAGAGTGATCTCGGTTGAGGCATCTGAAGACATAGAAGCAGCCACATATGTTTTGAACCATGCTATTGACAGTTTGATCTCTGAAGTATGAAGATCAACCCAAGAGCATCCTAAGGACTGAATCTTGTGCAGAAGGCAATGCGCGACTGTGTGAAGGTCACATCACCCTTCAGAAGGTTGTGTTCACATTTCTGGGTTGAGTATCCATTGTATAGCCCGTACCCTTCCTTGCTGGCTGAGTCCATCTGTGTAAAGGATGTGAACTTCATATGAGGGCTGAATATACCTTTGAAGATCTTGTTTACTACTGCATGATAGTGAGAGAAAGACTGCACCATCCAGGAAGAATGTGATCATTGTGGGAACATGTGTGAAGCAAGTGGAGGGTGTATATCACATTGTTGTTACCTTTCAAGAGAAAACTCGATAGTAGTAGATTGGTATGATTTGATGTGACACTTATATGGTTTGACTTAACAAAGATGCAGTGACAGGTTGATGAGCAGAGAGCAGAGGTTGAATAAGCAGCATTTGATTGAGTAGCAGAAACATGTGGATAGATTGATAACATGATTATGAACTGGTTGATGTAACATGAGCAGAACCTTTAAAGGCTCGGAAGTCTTGGCATGACAAGTTGTGACATAAGAGTGATCTGTATGTGAAGGCAAGCTGGGACTTGCACATACTTTTAGTTGGAACTAAGAAAAACCAAGCTGGGTCTTGGAATAGAAATTGGTGCTTCTCAATCAGTTGGAGCTGGTGTAATCAAGAAGATTGCAGTCTTCCGTTGTAACCCTTATCAAATTTGATATAATAAAGTTTACAAGTTTATCTTATGAAGTGTCTCTTGTGATATGATTGATTAATGTTGATGAACTTGTTAGTTTGCAATTGATGATCTCTGTTTAAGTTTTGAAGAAGTGAAAACTGGTAAAAGTCCTCACACATTGATTCACCCCTCCCCCCCTCTCAGTGTGGCATTGTGTCCAACAGTGTCTTCGTGTCAGGTGACTTAGGTTGGGAGAAAACATCTGAGTTCACATCGGCACCAATGTTCATGTGCATTGCCCAAATTATTACAAACTAAACTATTGTGAAGCTAGCAATTTGTTCTTTGGAAGCTAGTTGGGAACCAGTTCCCCCTGGGATGAAGTGACTGCTAATAGTAAGTAGTAACAATAGTAGAAACAAGAAAAGATCAGGAAAACTACACAGTATTAACTGCAATGAGCAAAGTTTCCATGAGAACTGATCAGTGAAAACCCCTAATTGTTTATAATAGAAAACCCTCAAATAATATCAGGCTTCCTCTATTTTAACAAGTGCTCAATTTCTAACGTTGAATATTGGATAGCTAATCATTAATATTCAATCTGATTGAACTGTGAAAGAAAATTATGAAATGTGTTGAAAACATTATTGGCTTAAGAGGTGTCACAATATAAACTGACCTCCATATGCCATTCATTTTTTGAAATATTTTTTTCATTTTGCAGTTTTGTTGGGAAGTATTTCCCCAGATTGAATATGAATACCATATACATATATGTATATGAGATCTATGCTCTTGTAGTATTCTAACATGCTACTCATTTGCAGGTAGGATACACAGAGAGAATTGCAAATGTGTGGACGAAAGTTGCAGAAGAATTTGACGAGTATGCAGGAAGATCCGTAATATCACCAATTGTTGGCTTTCATGTTACGGACAAGGATTCTTCTATTGGTTCTGTTGCAGCTTCTAACAGTGACTCCAAATCCAAAGAGCACCTTCAAAGCGTATGGTAAGAGTAACATGTTTGACTACTTGTCAAACTTAATACAGCATTTTTGATACTCGTTCTTGACAGTAGAGTGACCCCCAGGATTGTAAATCTCAGGAAGTGGAATAAATTGCTACATGGGGCTAGTTGAAAAAGGTTATTTACATCATTTTTTTATTTAGTTAATATGTTTTCACGTGAAGTATTGTTAAAATGTCTTACTTGGCTCTGAATTGAGCTAAGTTTACATTTCCTTACTTTCTTCTTATCTGGATATGGAATCCTACATAAAAAAATTCAGCTCCAGATAATGTTGTAATCTTTTTGTATGTTTGGACATGAAGATTTCTTCTTAGGGTGAGTCTTAGAATTTGATTTTAAAGCAGTGGTTTTTTTATTGCTTAAGAAATAAAATAAAATCATTTGTAAATATCGGTTGATTTATATCCGATAACTGAAATTCTCTTAATAATGTAAACAAGATCCAGTGTTATTCTGTGTTTGGAAATCACTCGTGTCTGTCTTTCCTATCCTTAGAATGAAAGGCAGAAGAAAAGATCATTTCTCAATGTAAGATTTGTTGGATTAATGACCATGCTCTGCAGAGACATGTCCCTTGCATCCCCTTATGTCAGTGATACGGGGAACATGCCGGAGGGTGAATTTGCAAAAAAGAGTAAGAAAAGGGTATTATTTTATTTTACTGGGATTACCCCACTATTTAATCAAAACCTCCCATTCCTTTCAAGGACTAAAATATATTTTACACATCAAGAAAAGGAAGGGCATTTGCAAGAGAAGAGTTTGTGTCATGATGCCAAATGCTTTGGTTGTTATTATTTCTATATATGGGGGACAGGGGGGAGGGGGTGTCTCCTGTTACCTGCACCGGGCCATCCCCTGTGCCATCCCTGATAATTGGGTGGTTTCTCCATCCCTCGGAGAAACTCATCCCCCTGCCCCCCATCTCCTAACCACCATGAAATATAATTTAATATTTTTTTGTATTTTCCACTAGGAAAATGATAGGATTTAGTTTGCAGAAGAGTTAGCAGAAAAATGAAATGATTTTTGAGCAACTTCCTTGAGATGTCTATAAGAGAAGATTGCATACAATGCCATTATTACTTCTATGCTAGCGATTGAAAAGTTATATTCATGAGCTGTAATGTGCTTAAATGGTTGACTTTATTACGGTGAACACATGCTACTGATTCTGACTATGTTGCATATTTGTCTATTTAACATGTTTTCATTATGCCATGTTTTATTTGTCAGCATTCAGTTTTTTGGCTTTATACAGATTAAGTTTAAAAACTATATTTCTTGAGTAGTCTCTAATAGCTTTTTGGAGGACACTGTCTCCTTGTGCTTTCCTTAATTCAGTTATTTGTTTCCCAAGAGAAAAATAAAGAAACTTCTACTATATGTAAAGTACAGATTAAAACAGGCCAAGCCTTGTAATGCTGCGCTTCTCCTTCCCACCTAAGCATGAGGAGCATAAGACAAAGTTGAGTTCAGAGAGTGTAATGAAAACCATTTTGATGTCTTTTAGGGTAGTTTAATTATCAAAAAGCACTTGGCAATGAGGTTGGCAAAAGTAGAAATCTCATGAGTTTACATTTTTGGTGTGGACTTTCTATAATAGAACAGATGATCAAAGACCCTTTCCCAAAAGCATGCATCTTTTGCAGAATCACCAAATTATTAATACCAGCATAGATCCATCTTAAACTCAGATCTATTAAGCACAAAGATGGATCAAATTTCTTGAGGTGTAAGTTTTTCCTTTATGTGTAAAAAATTTACACCCCAAGAAATTGGATCCCTCTCGGTGCTTAATAGATCCAAGTTTAAGATAAATTTATGTTGATTTTAATTTAATTTTATTTTATGAGCTGACATGAAAATTTTTAATTACTTTTTATTTTTATAAGTTATGAGCCAACATGATTTTTTTTATTTGGAAATGTTGCGTTACATGCCAAATTCCTATCTCAAACAATTTGAAGCTTCTTGCAAATTTCACAAGGAAGAGTAGCTTTTAGTATACTCTTTCAACCTATCTATAGTTCACCCTTAGCCTATGCAAAATTGATAAGTCAAGCTAAAGTATGATAAACCGACAGAATATCACTACCCTTCTTATGGACCAGATCAACAAATCTTGCAATACCAAAATAAACAACTTACTTCAAAGATCAAGTTACCAATAGAAGCAAAGAGAAAACACATTCATAATTCAAAAATTTTCCATAAAATAAATGACAATTAGCCTCCAAAAGAGAGAGCTCTCAAAATCCATCCATTCTAAATGAGTGACATAGCCAAACCTTATATGTTGTAGCTTCATCTTGCTCTTATAATAAAATAATATTACAACCCTAGATATAGCCTAGGATGGGGTAAACAACTCAAAAACCCCACTACTTTATAACAAAGATGGCGAAAACATACTGCTGGGAGTTGCCCTGATTGTGGGTTCACATTCATCCTTTAGTCTCCTTGAGGACCTGAGATTGTATTTGGAGGACTTGAATATTGGTACCCTCTCCCAGGCACATAATTCTCTTCCCAATGCTCAGAGTTGCTGGTATACCGCCGAAGATCTGGATCTTGCAGGCTCTTACAAACAAATATGGAACGCATATACAGAGGGTTTATTTTGTGTTGGTATTCGCTTCTCAGAATGTCCCGACGCTCTTGTTTGGGATTACAACAAAAAGGGAACAATCTCTGCCAGAGATGCTTATGACTGCATTGTTCACACCTGCCCGCCTCCGGTTGTTAATCACGTCGACTCTTCCCTGTGGACCAAGGCACTCCCCAAAAAAATCTCCTGTTTCATTTGGTTGGCTCTCAGGAATAAAATCCTCACATGGGAGAATTTACAGAAAAGGGGTAAAATAGGTCCTGGTATATGTGCTCTCTACTGTTCGGATGGGGAGACCGTCGAGCACTTATTCTCAACTTGCTCTGTCTGGAAAACTGTAGTTGTCCAAATTTGTGAACAATATAACTTTCCAACCTTTTCTCCTAGTGATTCTCTTGAGAGCATGATAAGATTTTGGATTGGAATTTTCCAAGGACCTCGCATCTCTGTCTGTTACCTTTCCATATGATGTGGATTATATGGAAAGTCCGTAATTAGGCTATTTTCGAGGGGAAAAGAAGGAATATCTTTAGTATTGTTCAGCAGATTACTTCATCAGCCCAAGCACTTTCTTCTTTGACTGTCATTGGCCTAAAAAAAAAAGCAGAGTACTGGGGAAGCCCCCTTGTAAGATTTTTCCCTGTGGATTTACTGATGGTGCCTCTAACTGTAAGATTGCTAGAGTTGGATATTGCATATATTTCAATGAGTCTCACTACTATGAGTTCGCGCTGGGGGTTGGATATGGCACTAACACTAAAGCTGAATTGCTCAGTTTATGGGCTCTTCTTCTCTCTTCCCAAATGATGGGGATCCCCCTATCCCATGTATATGGTGATTCTCAAGTTATCATTAACTGGGCGATGTGATCGACTGCTCTCTCCCCTCCTGATCTCTTTCATTGGTGCAAGGAGACAAAAAAGCTAATCCTTAGCTTCCAGGATTTGTCTTTCTTTCACATTTACCAAGAGCACAATCGGATTGCTGACCGTCTCTCTAAAACTGCTCTCTCATATCCCCAAGGTAAAGGCAGGTTTATGGAATATTTCGAGAACCATTTGGTCTCTCATGATAATTTTCAGCTCTTTTGAGCTTGGTTAGGGGATTTTTCCTTCCCTCATTTTTATTTGTCTTGATTTAAATGAGTAATCACTTTTAGAATGCTGATCAGAGCCTTTTGGCACTCGGTAGATGTGGCTGAAGAGACAGTCCTCTCTTTATGATGAGACAGTTTTTTGATGGGAATCCTCATTTTTACTGTTATGCCCTTCCCCTTGGCAGTGCTCTTGTGGTGTCGCTTGGATATGCTTCTCCAACTTCTGTAACCCACTTATGGGAAGACTGTACTGATGACCTTTGATTCTTTTTGAGAATAACAAGGACAAGCTTTTTTCTTTCTGAAAAAAAAAACAAACTCCTAACAAATTTAATAATAATTGATTGTTAATACCATGAGTGCAACCCACAAGGTCTATTCCTTAACCTCCCTAACAAACTTAAGAAAGTGGTTATATCCACTTCATTCCCTTTCAATAAAATATTAAACCCAAAGAAAGGGGTTTCCTCCTTAAAAGATAATAACAAGTACTAAGAAAACGTTGGGGCCAAGTCAAGCAAAAAAACCTTGAAACCAAGTGCTACCCTTCGCAATAACATATACAACTTCATACCTAACTCAACAATAGAGTATTGGCTCAAATATTAGACCATGCACTAGCCATAAAGGCTCATCATAAAGTGTGTTGCTTGATCCCAATGCCAAGGAATGGCCAATGGTCATCAAGGAAAAACAAATATGCTTCGTTCCAGGCAATGATTGGTTAAGAAATCGATTGGCCCCTTTCATCCGGATCCCTCCAAAGTTCGACCAAGTCATTTTTTTTAAGTAGATATCTCATTTTAATCGATGGAATGGATTGTTACCTTTTATTTGATAGAACTAGGTTCAACCTGCATGACTTGGCAACCTTTGCACAGAGTTGGAGCCAACATAATCAACAATAGGGTGTTGGACTATGCCAAAGAAACAAACTCGTGCCTTTATCAAAAGTCACTTTGAAATTCCTTGTTTCTAATTGTGACAAAAGAAATAGAGTCAATTGCTCTTCAATCAAACAAATCTCTCACAAATTGCCAGGGCCAATGCCATACGCCACAACAAGATCTTGCAATTGAGTCATTTTAATAACTTATTTCCACTGAATGTTAGATAATTTGGAACTGAAAGAAAACTAACTAGAGCAAAGAAATACATGTTTGATTATCATATGATACTTCCAAAAGATTGAACACCTTGAGCTGCTGCTCACAGAAACAAATCATAGGTCAACACATTGATGTTTTCACGTGGTTTAAACCCTTGAGAAGGAAACACTCCACAACCCCAGCCAAATAGCTTTTGAGGCAATATTATTATGTAGAAGAAAGAAGGTTACAAATGGGCTTCTCATAATTGATTAATTAACAAATGACCCCCCATGCTCTTTAAAGAGAGATCATGGACCAATTGGGTGTTAATCCATGGATCAATGGTCATTAAGATCGAGGAGAAGTTGAATCGTTAGATCACTCTATATCAAGAACATATTGTAACCATCGGATTACATATTTACAAATTCATACTTAAGAAACACACTTTACCTGATGGATATATTATATTAAGTCTATCTTAACTTGTAAAATTTTAAGCTCATTCCTCAACCTGGTTTCATGCCACCATTTTCATTGTTTAATGCCCAACCCAATTTACTTTCAGCTGTAAATTAGTTGATATTCCTCATAAATAATTTTGACAGAAACACATGAATAATTTTCACAACTTCAATGAGCATAAATAAAACACAATCACACATAAAAATTAGACACAATTATTTTTGTTCAAATTGACCCAAGCAAAACCCCAACCTCCGAGGAAAACCTGTTCTTGAGAAAGAATTTTATTTCTTGTACAAAATTTAAGTACAACAATTTCAAAAAATAGAGATAAACTTATCTCATCCACAGTGCTCAGTAAATGATTGAAAACAAAATTTCATAGTTAGAAATTTTCAGATATCGGGCTACCTCAGAAATTGTGGCACTTGACTGTATGGTCCTCATTTTTCGTGCCCACTTGAAACAATAAATTACTGTTTTCTTATGGGAAGATCCAATGTAAATAAAATAAATAATCCATGTATGGATAATAAAAATATATTTGATAACATAAGTGATGATATTACAAAGAGAATGCCGCTTGTATAAATACCCATGATGTGTGCCCTTTCATAAAGTGACATAACCTTTCATCAAGGTGTCTCTTTGTTAATAATTAGTTATTTAATTATTAGTAGTTATTAAAGTTTATTTCTTATATATTTTTGTTCATTACATTGCCTCTTCCTTAGAATTGCTTTGTCCTCAAAGCATAATTATGGAAGACTTTATCCCTTGTTCTTGCTCGTAACGCTTTCTCATGATATTGTGTGTTGATAGTTGCAACACTTGACGAAATAAGACGATACGTTCTTTTAAACATTGTGTGGAAATGTTGCGTCATTTGTGAAGTCGTCCATCCGAGATCTACCTTTAACGAAATTGTTGTGGATCGATTGTTGGGAGTTGACGATTTTGTCTTTGCTATTTGTAGGAATAATACTGGTAATTTTCCTTTTGATCTTGTCGTCTATCATAACGACTCTTGTGGTTTGGATGGCGATACAGAACTCGAATCACCTGTGAAGTGTTTACTGGAACTTTTGGTGCTTCTAACGATTTTTGTAATTGTTTTCGGAACCATTTTCTGTTGATGGTTGTAGTGATGTGACAAAAAGATTGTTCTTTTGAGCCTTGACGAGCTTTGTATTGCTTCCCATTTCTGATGTTTGAATTTGAGCCTTTGATGACTTCTCTGTTGTGCTAGTCATCGTTTCTTTGTCAACACTTGTTCTCTTGCAATCTAGCTTTTCTTGTAAAGATTTATTTTCTTGGTTTAGCTTACTAACTTGTATAAGCATGTCCTGATTAACTTTCCTTAAGTGTAAGAGTTCTTCTTTATAGTTTGACTTGATGACGTCATATGGATTGCCTTTATTTTAGGATTCTATTTTTTTAAGTTTTTTATTTGCTCTAGCAATTTCTGATTAACCCTTTTTAAGGAAGACCTTTCTTCGTCTTTGCATGATAATTCTTTTTTGAAGATCTTGATTCTCCTCTTCTAATTGTTGATTGCGTTGAACCTTATCCCTTGCCTTCTTGATTTGCAGAAGTAATTTCTAATTATGATCTCTTAAACGAGAGATCTCATCTTCTTTACTTGCAATAACCTTGTTGAGTTCCTTGTGTATCATTTGTGTCGATTTCCCATATCCTTGCAGTATCACCTTTGATATTTCTCTGAAGTCTTCAGATAACGCGGCTTTTGATTTTGTCTTCATGTTAATGTCCTGTAATGTGATTTTTTTCTTTTTGTAGGGAAATATTAGAAACTTATTTTCAGCATTTAAGATAAAAGTCCCCAATGTTTCTATCCACGGTGATCTCAAAATTAGGTCACCGCCACTACTCCATAAGGATCTAACTATAAATTGTAAGACGCCAGTATACTCTCCAATGTTCCATTGTATATCGCTTATTGCATATTCTTTGTTATTCCAAAAGTCTAACCTTTCATCTATATTTGACTTTAGAATCGCTCACTGATTAGCAAATTCATCATTAATATAATTATTGCGTTCGCGGGGAGCAATAGAAATAGTAATGTCTTTTCCTCTAATTGTTCCTTTTATTTGGAATATCATTGAAACAAAAGTTTTTAAAGTGCTTGAAAATCTTCCTTGTTCTTTTTTATTAGACCCCATGAGTTTTTTTTCGCTTAAACTTCCTTCAAAAAAGACCTTGATTACGACTTAAATAATACTTTAATGCTTGAGTCTTGAAATTTTTACAATACACTCTTTTACAATCCTTTGATTTGAAACTTAAATATTATTTATAATATTTTTTTTTATAACTTTGAAATTATAATACTCTTTTTTTTTGTAACTTTGAAATGTAATTAAGGTTTACTTAATACCTTTTATAACGTTGAAGTACTTCTAATACTTTTTGGGAACTTATGAATGGTTTATTGTCTCCTTCCTTGTATTTAAATCTAGATGTTGTATAATAACAATACTAGCAACTTTTCTTGAAAAATCCAACACCTTTATAATAATACTCCTCACGTCTTTAAAAATTGAATAAGTTTGTAACCCCCAAAATAATGGTTGGGCTTTTTTATAACTTTTGGAGTTTTTGTGAAATTATATTATAATTTAATGTACTAGATCTACGCCTCCTCTAGGATTTTTTATACCAATGCTAACTTATGATCTCCAACCATCGTGTTAATTCCTATGTACACTTTTAATTATTGATTGGCACGTAATTATTATTTTATTTGCCAAACGTTAATATATTTGACTTGTCATTTCAGGCTATTGAAAGTGATAATTTTAATAATACGACAAATATTGCAGCAACCGATGGCTACAAAATGCAGCGATTTTGAAACCACTTGTACAGCTCGACTCGTGCGTGGATGCTACTGTAAGCCTGATTACCACGATTTCCAAATAAATTTTCAAATTTGCAGTAGGTTTATTACTCTTCAACAAGGATTTCCAAGCTTTAAAATTGTTCAAAGCCAAATTTCTATTGAAAATTTTGCAACAAAAATTCATTAAATGCTTAACGATTTTTTTGAACAATCGCTACTCTCTGCAATTTTTCATGGGCCTTTGTGTTTTTGTAGCGCAACGATATTTGATATTTTTTTTCTTGATTGTGTAGAATATCGTATTTTTGGATGGCCAAAGGCCACTTTGAAGTCAATTGTATCCAAAAGCCAGGATGTGGTCAAAGACCAAAAAGTTAAAGAAACTATGAGAATTGAGAGGCCAAAAACCTGATTAGATTGTCTT
Source organism: Pseudotsuga menziesii (assembly GCA_001517045.1). NCBI lineage: Eukaryota > Viridiplantae > Streptophyta > Pinopsida > Pinales > Pinaceae > Pseudotsuga > Pseudotsuga menziesii. The sequence goes on along the minus strand of LPNX010239824.1, from coordinate 45,285 downwards.
AAAATTATGGCCAAAATCCTAACCATATACCGAGGCTCTGATACCACTGAAACAATAAAATATTGTTTTTTTACGGTAAGACCCAATGTAAATAAAATAAATAATCCATGTATGGATAATAAAAATATATTTGATAAGATAAGTGATGATATTACAAAGATAATGTTGCTTGTATAAATACCCATGATGGGTGCCCTTTTATAAAGAGACGTAACCTTTCATTAAGGTGTCTCTTCGTTAAGAATTAGTTATTAATGCTTATTTATTATATATGTTTTGTTCATTACACCACTGCTGTACCGTACAATCTGTACGATCCTCGAATTCTATGCTCTGTGTTGTATAAAATCACCTCGAAATTCATGCTTAAGAACTGTATGGACTGCCTTGAAAAATGTGCCCACTATTGTACAAAACTTCCTCAAGTTTCATGCCCAGAAACAATCTTGAATTTTGTGCCCCTGCTGTATGGACTCAAGAATAAATGTTGTTGTGTGGACCTTGATTTTTGTGCCCATAAATTTCTTGGGATTCGTGTTGTACGGAATTGTATTTAATGTTGTTGTATGGTCATTGGGAATCGTGCCCACTGCTGCTCTCTCTCAGTCTCCTGTGATTTCTCCTAATTTTGCTCTTCAATGCTCATAAAAAAAGAACGAGTCTCATTGCCTTCCCTTGCCTTTTTGGTGTCTAATGAGGTAGCCGAATGGTCATCTAATCTAAGGGCCCAAGTTGACTTAGATCAACTGATGAGAAATAATCATCACTTTATTTCTCTTTAGAATTAATTTCACTCAACTTAAAATTAAATATTACCAAAGGGTCGCTCTAATCACTAAAGTGAAAATTAAAAACTGATCTCAAGTCATTTAATGCAAGGGTCATGTTAATTTCCATTTTTAAGTTACTTAGGCAAAAATTCACTAGGGGAACACCTTCCTAGGTACAAAAATTAACACTCCCTCTTACCGAGGAAGGTGTTCTGCACCACATCCAACTTCTCTCTGAAGTGAATGAACTTGCTTCTTCTAAGAAACTTCGTCAGGATATCTGCAACCTACTCATCAGTGGAAATGTACTGCAACTCCACAACTTCTCTCTGAACATAATCACAAATGAAATGGTACCTGATCTCAATATGCTTTGACCTGTCATGAAATATTGGATTCTCAGAGTTGAATGCAACTATGATTGTCACAATAAATCATCGTAGGCCTCAATTCCTGACCAAAAAAATCCACCAACAACTTGCAAAGCCATAGTGCCTTGCAACTAGCCTGACTGGTTTCCATGTACTCGGCCTCTGCAAAACTCAAAGCAACAGACTTTTGTTTCCGACTTAACCATGACACTATTGCCGAGCCCAAACTAAAACAACATTTGGAAGTGCTTTTTCGGTCTGCCCAATTTGAATATGTGAAGCCAATCAAACTAACCCCATCCGATCTCCTATAATCCAGGCCATAGTCGACTGTCCTTGCAAGGTATCTCAACACATGTTTCGGGATAACCCAGTGCACTCTCCTAGGCTCCACCATGAATTGACTGAGAGTGTTCACCGCAAAACACAAATCTACCCTATTGTTGACCAGATATATCAATGAACCAATGTAGGATCCACCAACTCTCCCTCGGAATCACTGAGCTTCTTCTAATTGGTGACCATGGGTGTAGACATCAGCCTGTAATCCTCTATCCGAAATCTCCTCAAAATATGCACTGCATCTGCAAGCTCATCCCTCACCTATGATATCCTAGTAAGGTAGGAAGTCACTCCCTCTGCTTTGGCCATCTTAATACTCTTCACTTTTTCCCTCAACACTATTTTTCAGTTCTCATTTGAACTTTGGTATAAGTTGGTCAAAGAATCCCACATCTTATACCCACTGTCTTTGCATGAGATATGTGGGATCACATGGTCTTTAACTGCATCTAAAATAATCCTTCTAATTTTTATATCCGTCTTGTTGAAGGTTATTAGTGCTTGTGGATCGATGGAAGCAGGAGCTTGAATAGGATTTTCTTGAGTACTATGAACCACTTCACCCCAAAGTTCATTTTCTCCAATATAAGCACCAATCTATCTTTCCATGGGACAAAATTCCCAGCCCCATCTAGCCTATCCTCCAACCTAACTCTTATTGCCATTTCATTGCAATTTAAGCTTCAACAAGGTGTTTTCCACTAACAAAAGAATTTCACTGACAGTTTGAAATTTTCACTGTATTAATTTTGCTCCTTCTCTAACCAAGCTCTGATACCATATAAAATTTTCAGCTCATTCCGCAATTCGGTTTCATGCCACCATTTTCATTATTTAATGCCCAACCCAGTTTGTTAAGATTATTAATCCTCCCTTAACCATACTGTCTATTAGATTATTTAGCCTAACTTATGATCCTTAATTAATTAATTGGTTCCACTAGTACCATTGTGTCCACTTTGCCTAATGGGGCCACATGTATAAGTTACTAGAGAGTGGGGAACACTTCTAGAGGTTAACTGCCACTAACTGCATGTGCATGTATCAGTTTGGGCGCCTCTTAGACCAATCCCTACATTTTAGGAGCCACTGGGAGTTCCGACACCAACCTCCTTCAGTTAGTTGGGGTTGGAACTAGTTAGTCTTAGTTAGCCCCCAATTACTTTCAGTTCACGATCAATTAGTTAGCACTAGTTATGCATGGCTGTATGTGGAATAGGCACATTTGACCACCTATCACACTCAGTTGCATTGAGTTAACTAGCTATCACTGATTCATTGAGTTGTTGGACATTTGGGAGTTGATCTGTTGGACTTCCATATTGATTGAGACACCATGAGTTAGATGGCTAGTTAGATATAGTCAGATCCAGTGGATAGATTTGAATTGCTGCCTAATGCATTCAAATTCTTTTCCTATGTAAACAATTGTAACATCAGATTTTATTAATGCGAATGATACTGTAAATTCCTGAGCTACACTCATTTGTTTCTTGTGTGGTTTGTTTTGTTCAGTTTGTATATTCATACTCCTTTTACTGCAATAATAATTCAAAACTAATTGTTGGAAGATCTAAATGGCACAACAATTCTAATATGGTATTAGAGTCTTCTCAGGCAGGTTTCATGCTTGTTTCTCCCCATCGAACACCAGAAGAAGTTGGGCTTCCACATAAGTCCCCTATGATGATTTGCTAGCTATGGATTTATTCAGAGCAGCGGAGAGGGCGTGATAGACCTTGAAAATATGTTCATGTTGAGAGGAAAAGCATGATTCTAACATAGTTCGAATATTTTTAGTTTTGCAGTGATATTTTGCAGGTTCAACTTCATATGGATTCGATATTATCAGTTCCTCTTCTTACTCCATCCACAAGATATTCAGAATGGAAGTTGAAGATGATTGCATCTCTGAAGAGGCAAGGTCTCTATGAGGTATCTATGGGACTTGGTAAAAAGTTGTATGAATATGAGAATGACTGGATACACGACGGTGATAGAGCTTATGGAACAATATGCATGGCGTTTTGGAGGTCTCCAAGCTTGCGCTACCTTATTGAGTTTGTAGAATACCCAAAGGATCTATGGATAGAACTGGATAGAATCTTTGGGAAGCACAATGAGGATTATTATAGCAATTTGGGGAGCACATTCAAAACCCCAAGAGTTCTTTACTCAAAAGGCCCTGGCCTCTACTCTCTCTGATGAAGTTGTTCAAGATGAAAAAGAAGCAGAATCATCCTCACAACCAATTCGAATTGAAGAAAGTCTCCTTGGAGTGACTCCTTTTCCTGCTGCTCCGGAAGTGTATGAGATATCTGATATCTCATCTCCTCACATGGATGATCCAGAAGAAGATATTCGAATCTATGTTATTGAATATAATCTCTCCTTCCATTCTATGCAAAATTCTCCAGTGATTCTTCTATTATAAATTATGTGCATAGTTTACTGGTGATTGCTCCAAGAAAGGGAGAGGAATTTGATTTCTCTATCTCTAATGATGTTGCTGGTGTGCAGATAAGTAATTATTTGGATAGTTTGGAAATACTTTTAGATTGTAGGATTGATCCAAACACTCTCATTGATCTTGAGCTTCCAACAAATTCCTACATGATTGCATGCACCGATACTTAGGGTTTTGAGAGAAAAAGCCGTGCATCGACCATCTCAGTGGAGCACACTCTTGGATCTGATATGGATTTTATTGGATATGATATGATCTTATTGGGATCTGATCTGATATTACTTGGTTCTAGGGTTCAAGAGATTTCAGTACTGCTTGTACCTGTTCTCATCAATTTTGGTGTGAAGAAACAAGTACCAAAAATCTCTTTCAAAAGTTCTGCTAGGGATTTGATGTCCATTTTCTCTCATGAGTTTGTTGATATTATATTTTGTAAATCTTTGGATATTTTGGAAACAATTTCAGATTGTAGGAGTGATTCAAACACTCTCATTAATCTTGAGCTTCCAACAAATTCCTACATGATTGCATGCACCAATATTCAGAATTTTGAAGAAGGGGAAAATTGTGCATCTACCATATCGGTGGAGGCAACTCTTGGATATGATATAAACTTTATTGAATCTGATATGATCTTATTTGGATCTTATCTGATATTACTTGGTTCTAGGGTTCAAGAGCTTTCAGTACTGCTTGTAGTTGTTCTCATCAATTTTGGTGTGAAGAAACAAGTACCGCAAGTCTCCTTCAAAATTGTTGTTGGGGATTTGATTTCATTCCATACTCTTCTATCTGATATGGACTCATTTGGATCTAATATGATCTTATTTAGATCTGATATTGTATTACTTTGTTCAAGATTTCAGGTTCATGAGCTTTCAGTACTGCTTGTAGCTAGTTTGATCAATTTTGGTGTGACAAATCAAGTACCACAAGTCTCCTTCAAAATTGCTGCCGGGGATTTGATTTCACTTCACAGTTTTAGATCTGATATGAACCTATTTAGATCTGATTTATTTTCTGATCTAACAATATTTGGTTCATGTTTTAAGATTCAAGACTTACAGTATTGCTTGTAATAGGTTTCATCAACTTTGGTGTGACAAATCAAGCACCGCAAGTCTCCTTCAATTTTATTGTTGAGGATTCAATGTTAGTTCTCTCTTATGAGTTTGCTGATATTATATTTTGTGAAATATTGGTTATTTCTGAAGCTATATCAGATTATGGAGCTCAAGCATTCACTCTCCACAGTCCTAGGGCTTATCTACATTTGGTCACATGCTCATCCCATCACAAAACTAGTAAAGAGGAAGACATTCTGCATCCTCCTGGACACTTTCTTCTAACACTTGGGGATGATTTTACCACTCATGGTTTGTTGTTCAAGGCTGACATATATCAGATCCTTGGGTGTTCCTCACATGGTTTGAATTCTTAAGAACTTTTTCTCTCTCTTCAGTTGATTTTAGCTGCTCTAAATGGGTCCAGTTTTTACTGTGCAACTGTTTATATTTCTGATTCCGTTGAGTACATTATCGTTCTTCCAAAGAGGCAGATTCTTTTAGACATAAGCACTTTGTTTGAATTCGTAGGTTCACCTGCACA
>LPNX010239824.1:0-39650 GCA_001517045.1 Pseudotsuga menziesii | reverse complement strand
GGGGGGGGGCATTTCCCATGAGGTTTCCCCCTATTTTCTCGGTTGTATTTAGATTGTATTTGGGTGACCTATGGTCTTGTTACCAGGTCCCACAGTTTTTCAAGTTAGGATTCAGGGGGGGTGTTAGGATTATTAATCATCCCTTGACATTAGTGTCTATTAGATTATTTAGCCTAACTTAGGATCCTTAATTAATTAATTGGTTCCACTAGTACCATTGGGTCGACCTGACCTTATGGGGCCACATGTACCAGTTACTAGAGTGTGGGGAACACTGCTAGAGGTTAACTGCCACTTTCTTCATGTGCATGCATCAGTTTGGGTGCCTCCTAGACCAATCCCTACATTTTAGGAGCCACTGGGAGTCTCGACACCAACCTCATTCAGTTGGTTGGAGTTGGAACTAGTTAGTATTACTTAACCCTTAGTTACTTTCGGTTAGTTCACAATCAGTTAGCTAGCGCTAGTTATGCATGGCTGCATGTGGAGTTAGGCGCCTTTGCACACTTACCACACTCAGTTGCACTGAGTTAACTAGCTATCAGTGATTGATTTAGTTGTTGGACATCCGGGAACTGATCTGTTGGACTCCGATATTGATTGAGACACCATGAGTTAGATGGTCAATTAGATACAGTTAGATCCGGTGGATAGATTCGAATTGCTACCTAATGCATTCGAATTCTTTTCTTATGTAAACTATTGTAACATCGTATTTTATTATTGTGAATGATACTATAAATTCTTGAGCTACACTCATCTATTTCCTATGGGGTTTGTTTTGTTCAGTTTGTATCTTCATACTCCTTTTACTGCAATCATATTTCGGAATTAATTGCTTGAATATCTAAATGGCACATCAATTCTAATAATCATTTTTTCCCTCAACACCATTTTTCGGTTCTCATTTGAACTTTGGTATAAGTTGGTCAAATAATCCCACATCTTATACCCATTGTCTTTTCATGAGATATGTGGGATGACATGGTCTTTAACTACATCTAGAATAATCCATCTAGTTTTTATATCCTTCTTGTTAAAGGTTACAAGTGCTTGTGGATCGGTGGAAGCATGAGCTTGAATAGGATTTTCTTATGTACTATGAAACACTTCATCCCAAAGTTCATTTTTCTCCAATATAAGCACCAATCTATCTTTCCATGATACAAAATTCCCAGCCCCATCTAGCCTATCCTCCAACCTAAGTCTTATTGCCATTTCATTGCAATTTAAGCTTCAACAAGGTGTCTCCCACTAACAAAATAATTTCACTGACTGTTTGAAATTTTCACGGTGTTAATTTTGCTCTTTCTCTAACCAAGCTATGATACCATGTAAAATTTTCAGATCATTCCGCAATCCGGTTTCATGCCACCATTTTCATTGTTTAATGCCCAACCCAGTTTACTTTGAGCTGCAAATTAGTTGATATTTCTCATAAACATTTTTGACAGAAACACAGGAAGAATTTTTACAAATTCAATGAGCAAAAATAAAACATAGTTACACATAAAAATTATACATAATTATTTTTGATCAAATTGACCTGGGAAAAACCCCAACCTCCGGGGAAAACTTGTTCTTGAGAGAGAGAATTTTATTTCTTCTATGAAATTTAAGTACAACAATTTAAGAAAACAGAGATAAACTTATCTCATTAACAATGCTCATCTAATGACTGAAAACATAATTTCACAGTCAGAAATTTTATGATATCAGGCTTCCTAAAAAACGGTGCCACACTTTCACTGTACGGTCCTAGTTTTCCATGCCTACTTTTGTATCGTACGACCTGTATGTTCTTTGAATTATGTGCTCAATGTTGTAAGGAATCACCTCAAAATTCGTGCCTATGAAGTATACGAACTGCCTCGAAAAACATGCCCACTGTTGTGCGAAACTTCCTCAATTTTTGTGCCCAGAAATAATCTCGAATATCGTTTCCTTGTTGTACAAACTCGACAATAAATGTTACTGTATGGACCTTGATTTTTGTGCCCAAACATTTATTGGGTTTCATGTTGTACATAATTTTATTTAATGTTGTCTTATGGTCATTGGGAATCATGCCCATTGCTGCTCTCTCCTAGTCTCCTGTGATTTCTCCTTCTCTTGCTCTCCAATGCTCATCGAAAAAAAGAATGAGTCTCATTTCCCTTCCATTGTATTTTTGGTGTTTAATGAGGTAGCTCAATGGTTATCTAATCCAAGGGCCCAAGTTGACTTAGATTAATGCATGATAAATAACGTGCACTTTATTTCTCTCCAAAATTAATTTTACTCAACTCAAAATTAAATATTACCAAAAAGTCACTTTAATTACTAAAGTGAAAATTAAAAACTCATCTCAAGTCATTTAATGCAAGGGTCATTATTTCCCCTTTTTAAGTGACTTAGGAAAAAAGTCACTAGGGGAACAACTTCCTAGGTACAAAATTTAACATAACTAACTCCAAAGTGTCTAAATATCTTAACATCACCCCTTAAGAACAACTTCGGATAGGACTGAAGGACTTACAAAAGTGACACTTATAGGATCACGAAGGAGGCATTAGAGCCTATCCCCCTTAATGACAAATTTCTTAACACCAAACATAAATAAAAGTTTAGAAAACTCCACTTTTGTAAGACTTTGTGAAGATGTCTGCCACTTGATCATTTGTAGGGAAATAGAGAACTTCGAGAATGTAATCATGACCGAGATTTTTAATGAAGTGCATATGTAGCTCAATATGTTTGTTGAGATGATGTTGAACTGGATCTTTGGTGAGCTTGATGGCACTCTGATAATCACACTAAAGGGTATTTGGATGCTCCTGCTCAAATCCAAACTCTAAAAGGAATTGTCAAAGCCACAAAGCTTCTCGACTAGCATTAACTACAGCTTGATACTTTACTTTTGCTAAAGAAAGAGTGAGAAATAGGAAGTGCTTGTTGTTTTTTAGAAGCCCAAGTGACAGGTCCAGAACCAAGGATGGAAACATAACCTACGGTAGACTTCTGATCTTCAGGATCGTCGGCTCAATCTGAATCGATGAAACGGATTAACAAGGGAGTCTGTCATGAACTGTAATCAATCCCAAACTGAATTGTACTCCAAATATATCGAAGTATCATTTTTTATGCTTTTTAGTGGCTTTCATGGGGTGTTTGCATATAGCAGACAACAAAGACCAATAACAAAGAAATATCAAGACGGGGATGATTCAAGTATAAGAGACTATCGACAAGCTGACAATGCAAGATGGCATCTACTGCACGTGTAGTGCAACTCTCAGAAAGTTTGACTCCACTACTAGAAGGGAGAGGAGGCTGGTTTACAATCTTCCATGTGAAAGCGACAAAGAAGGTCACAGACATACTTAGATTGAGAAAGACTCGATTCCTTCTTTGGTTTGCAAGACTAAGAGGCCAAGAAAACAATGAAAATATCATGTTATACTATAAAATGAAAACCCGCACGAGTTCTCGTTTTTTGGAGGTCACGTTTAATATTTGTTTTTATCTTCGATTCAAAGTGTTGCTACCAGCAACAACTTTTTTTTCGAGTATTTTTTTGAGGTTTTGAATCTTCCTAGTCATAAAGTATCTAACAAATTTATTTTCAAATGTGTTTTTATTCAATTTTTCTTTTCATTTTTGTCTAAAATGTCTAATTTGCTTTTTCATTTTTTATAACAATGTGAATGAACAAAACTAAATAGATAGTCATGTTAAATTGTTTTGTATGTAGTGTAATTTTTTCAAATTTTAAAATTGCAATCTAACTATGTATTGTTGATTAATTAAAATGCTATATATTTTTAATACAAAATAAAACAATTGTTTTTAACATTTTTGAAGTTTATTTCAATGCATGTTTTGAGGAATATACCTAAATAATATTTATTTTTAACATGTAACAAAAAAAAATGTACTTTTAAACCTAGTTATAGTGAAAAAGATGTGCATTTTGGATTTTTTCTTCTTTAATCTTTTATCCCAAATAAGACATTTTTAAGAGAAAACTTCATAAAGAAATAGAGAAAATAGTAACATTTTAAACAAAATTTTAACCTATTTTAAGTGTTCTCATGCTTAAAAATGATACTATTTGATATTATCTTTCCTAAAGGTGACATTTCACTTAAAATCAACAAAAAATAAACCATACATGGGTAAAGAGCAAATTAAAAATATTCACAACAATATATAGAAAGTTATTCTTAATATAAATTCTTAAAATCAAAATATTTCAAATAAATCATGTCAAAAATTTGTCAATTGTAACATTTTCCTCAAGGACATGAAACTAATCAATAATATCATGTATGCCTAATTCTTCATCGATATTATCATTTTTTTGGAGCTTGGCTTATCATGAGTTTACCTTTTGCAGTGCAATAAAATGAAAATAATTTGCAATTTATTATTTGGATGTATTATTGGTTTTTTGATACTTACAATTCGTGCCACTGAATTCAAATAACCATCAAGCCCAAGCTTTTGCTGATCCAAATTTTGTTGTCTTTCCTTTGTGGCCTTTGATGTATCAGATAGCCTATGAAAGCGTTGAAATACGTTAGATGATACAAATTTGATATATAGATTATTAATAATAAGGTTTAAAATCACATTGTGGAAAGTATTGCATACCTCCTTGTGCTAGGTTGTAGCTTTCCTTGTTTTCTCATAGTCCTGTCATTTCCATCTTCCACTAGGGATTTTCACTCTCTAGCTGGAATCATCGAAGGGCGTTCATACCTAGGGTTCCTTTCTAGATGAACCATATATTGGTCCTGGACAATCTTCATATGGTGTCCAACCTTCTTTAGGATCATGACTCTATTAAAGGTCTCGCTGTCGAACATACCAACCAATAGATTAGTGAGTTCAACTTTTAAATTATAATTTGTTTATCCCACCTTGTGCAGATGGTGAGCCCAAATATTTCCAAGGAAAAATCATTTAGATGTTTATAAAAAACATCATTTCCCGCAAAACAATCATGCCATCATTAGTTGAAAGACAATATTTTATCAGTATATTACAATCAAATCATAAGCACTAACTTGAACAATGCATAATAAGTACCTGGGATCTTCTCTATCTTTATTGGAATGAGCTCTTTGCCCACCATGAATGTTGTATGTATTGTACCTGTGCTAGTGACATGGAAAGATCCATGAAATGTTGCTTCAACAATATCAATACTAGCAGGCTCTGCATCGACCCCTTCTTCTGCACGATCTGGTGTGCACTGGTCACTAGTGGGTGCACTCACAGTTGGCCCAAGGGATGTCGTGGAACGTGTTTTTGACTGTTCAATCAACAACAGTGGCTCATGAGATGTATGTGGAGTCGTTTGCTCATGTGACGAATCTCCATGAGCATTATTGGGGCCAACACCTCCTTGACCACTAGTGTATGGTTACATAAAATACTGTAAATACAAACCATATATTATAAGTTCACCATCATATACAGGTAAAAATTATAAAGTATTAAATGAATTTATATTATGATTCAATATTCTACAACTTTCTTGAAAGGCATGCAATCTCTTTACCAAAACATCAACATTGTCTTCAATCTCATCTGTCTGCAGCTGAATGAATAGCAGACGAAGGATATCCTCATTAATTTTTCTCAAGGCCTTCTCTATCATCTTAATCGGGTCTAGAGAAGAACCAATCCCAGCATCACGCATCAACTCATCCACATCTAAAACTATTGATTGCTCTGACGTTGGTTCATACGTTGAATCAATAGTCTGCATAAAAAATATATAAAACATTATTGACGTGAAATCAATAGATTGAGGAAAAAAATATATTAACAAAACATACCGATCATGATAGATTCATAAAATTACAATTAGGTTTACCTAATGCCTCAATGCTAGTGTCGTCTGATCTACATCTGGGGACTTGCCTTGGTCATCCCCTTGCCAGAAAGAAGTAGAAAACATTATCAAAATGAAACCAATATACACACAAAAAAGAAATTAAAAAAAAACATTATGCTCCATATTATATTTGCAGAATTCCAATGAGTTATACCTAGTGCCTCGATGATCATCTATTCATCAGATCAATGGTTATCATGGTGTTAGAATAGTAGAGTCAAGCTAAACTAGTTAACCTATCTAAGCAACCAACAACATATCATAACAGATAAGAACATGTAAAGAAAATGACAAGAGAACACCGATATACGTGGTTCACCCTAATGGGTTACATCCACGAGAATGTAGTCTTATATCATCTCTAGAATGTCTTCTCCAATCTTGCAAGAGAGAAAAGCATAAATACCCCAAAGAATATAGATGATGTACAACAGTGTCATAATGGCACCACTGCTACATCAAGAATACATGATATGTAGAGACTCATTTGACCCTATTATATACTAAGAGATGAGGAGGACTTACTCTCACATATTACATGTGGGATAATATAATTATGAAAAATAACATCTCTTAATACAATACCATGGAAAAATACTCTACACAAGTAAATACAAAACCATATAAGTATGGGTTAAATGTATTACTCTTTTACACAAGATTGTAGACAACTTCTGACATAATACAAAGACATTATTACCTTCCAAGGAATATAACATATTCCAACAACAGGGGACTTTCCCCGATCTACTAATAGGGAGGTGCCCCTTACATCACCCTGCATCAAAAACATAGAAAAAATTATCTAAACGAAACCAAAATACTCACGGTATGAACATATTAAGAAAACATTTTGACGTATTTAAATTGTACAATTACAATCAGGTATACCTGCTGCCCCAAGGTTGTTGTCGTCTGATCAACAAGCGGGTGGTTTCCTTGGTCAACACTCTGCAACAAGTATATAGATAACACTATATAAATAAATCAAATATTATACTCCTGAAAAAACACAACAAACAAATTTTTTTATTCATATTATATTTGTACAATTGCATCGATGTATACTTACTGCCTCAAGGAAGGTCCGGTATCGTCTACTACTAGGGAGGTTCCCCTTACAGTACCATGTTTTGAAAACATAGAAAAAATTATCTAAACGAAACCAAAATATTTAGGGAAAAAACATAATAAGAAAATATTTTGACGTATTTAAATTGTACAATTACAATTAGGTATACATGTTGCCCTGAGGTTGTTGTAGTCAGATCAATAGCTGCGTGGTTTCCTCGATCAACACTCTACAACAAATATACAAATAACATTATATAAACCAAACGATATACTCATGAGAAAACACGACAAAAAAAACTCTTTTATCAAATTATATTTGTACTATTACAAAGATATATCCTGCTGCCTCGAGGAAGTTGTACTCGTCTGACCAGTTGCTGGGAAATGCCTTGATCACTAACCTGTGAGGTAATATAGAAAATTTAAACAAAATTATAATAATAATGTAATGAAAAATCCTTGAGAGGTTAAATTAATTAATAAAATGTTGGGTAGATTGTTAGATGTACCACTCCTATAGTAACTGTGTTTGTGTCTAGTCAATTCAAATTGTAACTAATAAGCTACTATTCATCCGCGACTATTGATTTAAGGTCATATACATAAACACGGTTTCCTTCACGGCCCTCAAATATGTTGTTGGGTTGCTTAATTGTAGACCATGGTTGTGTACTGTTTATAAACCCTCCAATATTCCCTTTGGCTTTTGGCCTTCCGTCAATGTACAACGTCGCTCCTTTATTTTGATCTTTATCTTTCAGCTGTAAATAATTTGCTCACAATCCATATATGTGCATACTTCGTGTATATTGGACCAGCAGCATCCAATCTTTGTAGTTGTAACAGGGTCCAACATACTCCATCAATTCAGTATATATGTTGTAACCGACATTTATGCCATCCATGCAAAACAACCCCAAACCATGTAATGACAATGGTGCAATTCGATGTATCCTCCCATTCACACAAAAATCCGTGTTTAGTTCAGGAAGATCCTTGGGTACCCATTGTTTCACTAGATTATTGTACCTCAATGGCACCTTGATGTCATCTATTGTCTCATCATCAGAGGAACATGACCCCCCTTCAGCGAGAAAAATTTCTATACGTTTATAAAATTTTCTTCTGATCTTTTGACATCTAGTTGATATAAATCTTGTAGACCTACTGGATGTCTCACTTTCATCTAGTCTTACTGAACTCTCCTCGCTCAAGGAATAAATATCTGACAAATACTTGTTTGGTTCTACATGCTCCATGAGAAAAAAGTTTAGATATTAACTTTGTTGTTATGCATAATTCATATTAGAGAATTGTAAGGCATTAAGGAAAGTAGTTTCCACTATCATCATACATAGTTAGTAGTTCTCCCCCAAGATTGAAAATGCATATGTTGATTAGTAAGGGAATTTTCGTTTAATTGTCTTGCATGTTCAAAATTGGAAAAAATGGTCAAAATCTCAACGACCACTTTTCCTCAATCGTCATTCTCCTCAGCAGTAACAACGAGGTATGAGGGTAGTAGTTGAGGGAGGCATACAATGTCATTCTCCTCCTGTAATTTTGATAATAAATAATAATAGTCTTCACACTCTCTAAATTCCCTATTCCTAATCTATCCTTAGAAACCTAATCTAGCCATAGAAACCCTAGAAACCTAATATATTCCTTGAAACTCTAGAAACACAATCTTTCCCAATAAACACTAATCTAACCCTAAAAACTTAATCTAGAAACCTAGAAACCCAAGATAGGCCGTATTCACTAATTTATCTCCCTCCTTTCAAAGTCTTGAACGATTGTTCCGAATTGATTTAAGGGATATAATCGATTTGAATCATTCTTGTCAGCAAGACCCAGGTGGCAATAAAGGGTCATAGTTGATTGTAAATATCAATAGAAATGTCGATAACCCCTTTATTAGGCACAACTATTAATCGAGGTAAGGGGTTTTGAAAAATCGTCTTATAGGCCTCCTTTGTATGTATTCTTAGATTTTACACCTATGGGAAGGGAAAAACATGATTGATGATTGTGCTCATATCTATGATTATTGAAAAATGAGGATTCGTGAAGAATTAAAGCCCCATTTCAGACAAAAATGGAGTCCAACCAAACTCTTTAGAACTTTTTGTCAAACTCAAAAATTTCAAGTGAAGTAAGTGTGGGTGCTGACCAATTTTGGAGGAATTGCATCTTTTGTGGATTCTCAACCTCCTCTATGACCTCCTTGACTTCATCTGTGACCTCAACCTCCCTTACCTCCTCTATGAAATTCTCAACTGCCTTAACCTCCTATGTGAACTCCTCGAACTCCTAGACTTATTTTGCGAACTTCGTGGTGACCTTTGCAAAATCCTTAACCTCCCCAACCTTCTCTACAAACTCCTTGACTTCCTTGGCCTCCTTTGTGAACTACTTGAATTCCTTTGGGACCTCCGTGAATACCTCTGCGAACTCCTAGATCCACCTATTATGGAAACTTTTTGACCTCTACGAGCTCTGGTGAGAGGGAAGCTAGAGTGTTGGAGCTCGATCTAAATCCTCCCAAAGAAGAGTGTTGAGCCGATGTCAAACTCGACTTATGGATAGGTATTGGAACCCCACGAGCGCTAGCTATCTGTGCATGGTGTTGGAATAGCATGTGACCTGTCAATAAAACCCATGCTTAAACCTCTAATCTGCATTATTATTCAGAGTCATGTAATAATCTAATAAAACCCTCTAATATTTATTAGTAGCTAAGGGTTCATAGTTAAGTTGTATGGGTAGAGGTTAAAGGTTCATAGTTAGGGGGTATGGATAGAATTTAATGGTTCACAATTAGGGAACATGGGTAGAGATCAGGGGTTCACAACCAAGGTTAGTCCCTAACCCTATAACCCCTAAACAATTAGGAATATACTATAAGAATTGATCGTAAAAGAATATGACACAATATAGTAAAAAATATATATCTTTAATTTCTATACATTTTATAAATAGTACTTATAGGGTTTTAAAATGATATCCATTATATATAAATAGATATAAATACTACATGGTTTTAAGATTGGGTTGATGTGGTATGGAATTCTGGATAAGGTCGGTTAATGGGCTTATGGGTAGAGACTAGCTCTTCATAGTCATGGTTTTTCGTAGAACCCTCCAACCCCTAACCAACTATGATCTTAAGAGAGGAGTTTGTGTAGGGAGTTAGCTAGGGTCGAGGTTAGGGATAAGGGGTTAAGGGGTATGTATTTAGGGATAAGGCGATAAAGTGCATGTACATAGAGATATAGGTTTTGGATTAGGGGGTATGTTTTTCACTTATATGCATGCATGGATTAGGCCCATGCATGTGACCCCATGGACAATGTGTAGAACCTAAATTTACCATACATTTCCAACATAGGGAATCATTGGCCCACAAGTGTGCTTATATGGTTATCATGTCGAGTTATAGAAAACCATGGATGATTATTTGGATCTATTCCATTGAACAAAAAATGAGATATAACATTGGATATTTGACCACTTTCATATATAACACCGGATTTTTTATGCATAATTAAACCCAAATGAAATCCAAAATTTTGAACCAAAAATATGACGACACATTAACTTGAACCAAATCCCCTTAACCCCTACCAAACGAAACTCCTTAACTTCTTATCCCTAACTACATAAGTACTTGTAACCCCTATCCCCCACCTTAAAATACACACCCTCTAACTATGACCAAGTGCTAATATATACCCCCCACCTAAAACCAAATAAACCTTAAGTTTTACCCTTGAATACCATTTAAACTTGACCCCTAACAATAATATATAAAAATTATAAATCCCTAACTCCTAACCCTCATGACATGACCAAACTCCATATCCTTTCACTTGATATAAAACTCATACTCCTTAATATTAACTCATTTTCCTAACTACATAGCCATAATCATGACACTACAAAAACACATACCCCTTACCTTAACCCAAACATTCCTACACCTAACTACATAAACCATAATCCCTTTTCTTCTTGTAACTTTGTACCTCATGAGTACCTTGTAAGAAAAAAATTGAAACGACGACGATAAAAACTCCCTATAAAAATATTCCCTATTTATGTCACATGTGATTCCACATTGGCCCACAGTTAAGCTACAAAGACTAATGTCATGACATAAATGGGTTTACATGAATATATTATGATAAATATTTGATTTGTGTTCTATGCTTTGTTAAACTTTAGAAGGGACCATTTGAAGAAGGGTGCAAAAGATAAAAACAAATGGAGCTTTGTGGATTGAGTTATGCTAGTTGGATTGTTTAACCTTTAATAAATACATAAATTTGTTTTAAATATTATTTAATAATATGAATTCAAGTAAAATGAGACGTATTTGGTGTTGCAACCTTAAGGATAAAAATGACCAATATATAAAACTTAACAATTAGAAAAATGAGATTATTTTCAAATCTACACATCACTGAAAGCAACCCTATGGATTCCACTTGTGGATGGAACAATTGGATGTAAGCTTGAGCTTCATCCAAATCCATGAAGCCCATTTTTGTTAACTCAATGGATTATTACACAATACAAAGTGCATTTTCACACCTCTGTGTCGATATGAATTTTTATGTTGGATGATGGTATTATAACTTCAGTATTATGTATTGTAATAAGAAAGTAAATAAAACATAGGAGTATTATTTCAAATATGAATAATGGTTCCACTATTATGAAACAAGACACTCAAATGTTTTTCAGAGTTTAAATTCATACTAATTTTAATAATATTCCAAATATTTTATGTCAGACACATTCTAGATGTTATATTGTTGAAGTCACATTCCACATGCACATAATTTTTTTTAAACTACAATTTATTTTTCCATATGTATAGTTTTAAATTCATACTAATTCTCCATAAAGTAATATATATTCCGCAAGGTTATCTTAGACTTATTGACGTTGCAACAACTCAAGGTCATGTTAATTTGGTTGCAAAATGGATAATATTGTACTAATAGATTTGAATATTTTATCATAGAAAGGAGTTGGAAACCAACCATAACTCTACACAATCAATAATTGTACATGAGAAATATGGAGCAAATGTAGAATCCAACTATAAAGTGAAAAATCCAAGAATGTATTAATATTGAAGGTTAAATTAAACCTCTAATATTAGCACAAAACCAACTATATACCAATAAAACAAAACATTCTAAAGTTAATTTACAATGTTGAATTGTCATGCTACAAGGACAACTATAGTTTTTTATGCTCGAATTGTTAGAGATAGTCATGGTTGAGTCTGGAAACCCTCCCACTACGTCAATGCGTGCGTCTAGTCTAACCATGCCAAATTTTAGTCCATGCAAGCACAAATTTAACCATGCATCCATCCACTCAACCTATAATGCAATATCCTACACCATAGATGTCATGGTCATCACAACCAAATCATCCAACTCATTGGTCCCCAAACTGGAGAAATCCTTACCTATGGAATTAGTTCCCTCACCCATAGTTTCAGCAGCCAAAGATGCAACTCCTTGCTAACCCTTCACCAATTAATGTACCATTACGACCTCAGTCGCCTGCTCAACCTAATTCTAACCCCCACAATAAGGCAGTGCAACAAATTGAACCATTTAACATGTCAGCTTATTCTATCACCCCTATCCCATGCAATGAATTACATTTATGCTCTGGGAGGGTGGTGGAACCCATTATCATTAAGGATGTTCTATTCCCTATGACTGAAGAAAGAATCCCTAAATGGGTGGAAAGCCCAATCGATACAACAATCCCCATTCTTTAGGATGTTGAAACACATGCTAAAACACCCGATGAAACACATGTGGAGACACACATTGGGAATTGAAATCCTGCGGCGATTTCCAAAGGATGGGCCAGCCTAATAGATTAGATGAGATGCCGCTTTGACTGTATCATATCCAACATATGATAACTTCACCACATCATCCACAAGCCAATGGTCAAGTGGAAAGTACAAATAAAGTGATCAAAGTTATTCTTACAAAAATTGTAAAGAGTCATCGTAAGGACTGGGCTGAAAGACTTCCTAAAGCGCTATGGGCATATCTAACTACATGGAACAATAGCACAAGGTTCCCTCCTTGTGAATTAGTGTACGGGAAAAATGTTGTCTTCCCTGTTGAATTTGAGATTAAAACTTTGAGAACCACTTTGGAAGCAAACATGGGTTTAATATAATCCCAAAAGGGTCGTTTGAATCAATTGAGTGAGGTCGATGAGAAACGTGCGGTTGATGTACATCATACTTCAGTGATTCAGCAGCAACACTCCAAATCATGATAGGCTTATCAAGAAAAAAATGTTCCATAAAGGAGACTGGGCCTTATTATATGACTCATGGTTCAAGCGGTATTTTAAGGGGAAGTTGCACACTAGATGGTTGGGAGCATACAGAGTGGACACCGTTTTTTATAACGGAACCGTGTAATTGAACACAATTGATGAACAACAGATACCACTATTTGTCAATGGTCATCTACTATGACGCTACCATAATTCACTATCAAAGGATGCATTTGCATCTCATATTTCTTCTGATGCAAATTGTCAATTGGTACAAGAACAGGGGTCTCCTCATGTTCCTAAAACTCCTTAATATTTTGCATATCTTCCACAAAGTTGTATATAAATAACCGTGTCATTTCTCGTTTATTTTCTATTTGTGTAGTTTGATAGATGGTTCAATAATTTTTCGGCGGGTCGGCTTGATGGGTTTTGTGTAAGAATTGTGTGCAGAGATAGTTGCGAAGGACCTAAGAAGAAAAGAAGCATTTGTAATGGGCCAATCGATTGCAAAGATGATAAGTGGTCCTCTGCAGATTGTTGGAAATCATGGCGAGGGGAATTTTTGTGATCGAACAAGGCTATTAAATTTCATTCGAGGATCGTTGGATTTCATTCTAGCTAAAACTCTGTCAATCTTACCGCTTTTTGCCAAAATTCCACCAGCTTTTCCATCAAAATTCTGCCAACCTTTTGTTGAAACTCCACCAATCTTACCGCTTTTTTCCAAAACTCCACCAGCTTTTCCGCCAAAATTCTGCCAACTTTTTGCTGAAACTCCATCAATATTACCATTTTTTGCTAAAACTCCACTAGATTTTTCGATGAAATTCTGATGACTTTTGTTACAACAATAAAATAGTAATAAATAGGTAACTATTCCTGATAGTAATTAATAATATTAAAATATAGTTTATGAAGAGAAGTGTATCTTCAATATGTGATGGTCAATCCATATTTAAGGAAACCATGTCCATTGTAATTTATCATCCATTCAATTATTATACATTTATACATTTAATTATTTGAATATGGAACATTTTCCTCTCTAGACCTGGATACAGGTTGACTTAATCTAGATACGGATTATCCATTACACCTTATACAATGTAACATTGGTATCAGATCTATACGGTCCTTGGCCATTATTTACACTTTGTGTAAATTTAGTTTTTAGTGTTTCCCTAAAATATAGGACATTGTCCAAAAAAGAGAAGAAAAGAAAGAAAAAAGTTAAAAAGAAAAGATAAAAGAAAAAAAAGTAAAAAAACAAAAGAAAGGAAAAAGAAAGTAAAAAAAAAAAAGATAAAGTAAAACCAACACAAGGTTTTTCTTTCCAACTTCAACCCAGGCTGCACCCCCCCTCTTTCCACGTAGCCCTACAAACAAAAAAAAATTAATAAAATAAATATTATTATAATAATATTAATATTATTATATAATATTTTAAAACTTATTAATCCACCTTTTAATAAAATATTTTATATTTATTCTTTTATTTCAACACATTAAATAATTATAATAATAATTATTAATTCATTAATTATTTCAAAGACATTAGTTGTCTTTTATTCCTCTATAAGTCAAAATAAACTTCCAAATACACACATTCGCATAAAAGGACCCAAGCTATGACGAAATTCAACGACAAACTTGAGAAATTGGAGAAGGACGTCAAAGCCCTCGTTGCCAACCAAGAAAAATTCAGAGAAGAAACGGAAAACAACAAGGCACTTAAGAAACAAATCAAAGAATATGTTGTTTTAGTACTACGAAGAAAACTTGATGACAAAGTAGACATCATGCACGAGAAACAAAAAGAGTTAGATGACAAGATGTGTGCGATGACACGGAACATAAGCACCATGGAACAAAACTTGAGCATCATGACACAGAACCATAATACGATAATGGAAATGTTACAAAAAATAAGGTCTAATGCAAACCATATCAGTAACTCAGATATGTTGGACCACTATGTCAACAAAAATGAGAGTTAAAAAATTGATGAAGACAGTAAACAAGACAAGGATACTAAATATCGTAGGGATGACCAAAATACCAACAATATATTTGATAAAGATGAGCTCGACCAAGATCATAATGAGAGTCAATCTAGTATCATTGACAATAAGGACGATCGATACAATGACAAAAGATGGATCCTACAATATGCAAAGGAATCCAAGTCAAAGGAATAAGATATCGTAGATTCATCTTCTACCTTAACTCTTCTACCACCCTGGAGAAACCTAAATGTAACACTAGCAGGTGACTTCGAGTGTGAGAAGCCTCATGAAACACCACTTCTTGAGATAACTCGTAAGGATAATAAAATGAAAATATTACGTGATGACATCCTTAGTATCATAGGACAGGGACTTCTAAAACAAGGCTTGATATGGTCAGTCACAAAAATATTCCTCGTATTCATGCACAAGGAAAATGGGATAACAATAATAAACATAATGGAGTACAAATTCAAGTTAGAAATGAAAGGAAGACAAAAAACTATTGCGTAAAGACCAAGCACATACCTAATACCAATTCTAAAAAAGACATAAAGGAAGTAATGACATTGTTTCAAGACAAAACAAGAATGAAAAGATGACAACAATAATCTAATCAATGAGGACAAAGCTTTCCTAAGGGGAAGGCAATGTTACAACAATAAAATAGTAATAAATAGGTAACTATTCCTAATAGTAATTATAATATTAAAAAATAGTTTATGAAGATAAGTGTCTCTTCAATATGTGATGGCCAAGCCATATTTAAGGCAACCATATCCATTGTAATTTATCATCCATTCAATTATTATACATTTAATTATTTGACGATGGAATATCTTCCTCCCTAGACCTAGATACATGCTGACTTAATCTGGATATGGATTATCTATTACACTGGATACGCTGTAACACCTTTTTTATGAAACTCTGCCAATCTTACTGCTCTTTTCCGAAACTTGACGATCTTTTCCGTCGAAATTCCAATAATCTTACTGCTTTTTTGCCAAAACTACACCAACTTTTCCACCGAAATTCCACCGATGTTTTTTTGAAACTCTGCCAAACTTACTGGTTTTTGTTGAAACTCCACCAACTTTCCGCCGAAATCTAGCCAACTTTTTTGCTGAAATTCTGTCAATCTTACCGCTTTTTGCTGAATTTCCACTAGCTTTTCTGTCGACTTTTTGATGAAACTCCACCAACTTTTCCGTCAAAATTCCGTCGATTTTTTGATGAAACTCCGCCAATCTCTTGGCTAAAACATTGCCAGTCTTTCTGTTCTCCCACCGCCATCTTTCCAGTTTTTTTTCAGTCATTCATGGAAACCGTCGGCTTTCCTTGAGACCAATTAGAATGTGTGATGCAAGATGATCTGAGGGAGGTTTCAAAGGGATTGGAAAGTGTTGTCACATTGTCGATTTCATAAAAATGATGAAGTCGATAATCTTACAAAGTTCCCACCTATGAATTTGAAGTAATTATGGTATGGATAGATTCGATCTTTCTATTTGATGAAGCATTGTCAACTTTATTAAGCCATGTGATTAGGGACACATTCATCGAATGAATTAATAATAAAAGCGGTCCATTTAATGTTGATCACAAATGGATATGTCACCACCCTTTTAATTGAACAAATATGTCACCACATTTTTGTACTATTTATTTCCCACTGCCACCTTGCCAGTCCATGCATTAACCGGTCACATGATCCTATCCCATGATTACATTATCTTTAGCTAAAAACTCCCCGTTGTTTCATTGTTGTTTCTACACATTGTAATCTCAACATCTGAATTTGGAAGTTTCTATGTGCATCATTTTAGGACCGCTGAAGGAAGTTAATATAGGGGGTTTTGTAGTTAGATATGAGCCTGCAACGAAATATGACTTACATCAGAACAGGGAAGTCTTGGAAATATTGAAGAGGAAGGATGGATGGCATATTTTGAGAGACTAAATAGGTTCCATGAAGGAATGGTGCTGCAATTTTCCCAGAATCTGGCAAGGAACCATTCTGAAGTGGGGGGACTAAGAATTGATGTCTCAAAGCATGTTCTAGCAGAGGTAACATGATTGCTGGTGGTTGGAAAGAGATGGTTTTGTCGAAAGGTGATCAGCTTAAAGGAAAAGGAGGAATTCCTTGTGGTAGGAGAGAGCATTCAAGGCAGAGGACAAGGAACAACATTGGATATTTTCCTCAGCCATGGGATCAGGTCACAGTTTTCTTGAAGAAGTATGTTACCTGTGAATGTAGGTATCGTGTCATCTATTATTATGATTTTGTGTTTCTTTCTCACTCACTCCATGGCATCTTGATCAATATGCCTTATTAATTAATGAAATCCCTAGAAAACATGGCACATTATGTGCGTAGGTCTCGAAACCCAAGGATTCCATCACTAATCATTATCTGATCAAACTGCTAAATCTTAGAACCCTTGAGAGAAAACATCTATCTTGGGGGCAGTTTGTTTTTGGGGATGTAGTAGGCCATGTTCCCGTAGAAGAAAGTGATAATGTAAGTGAGGGGGAAGATGATCAACAAATCCTGTTTGGACAGTTGGCAGGAGAGAGAAGAGATATGGAATCAGGTGGAGTAGGAATTAATCAGGAAGGAGAATTGGGGAAAACTACGACTGCAGAAGGGATTCAAAACATAAATCCTCAAGATCCCATGGAAAGTTCATTCCAACAAGTAGAAGTCAATGAATAAGGAAGGAGAGAAGGGGATGAAAATCAAGAAAGAACATGTTTGGATATCCAATCTCCTATTAACCTAGAATAAGTTATCAAGCAGAGGGTAGAATCATCACGTAAGGATGATTCTACTTCTCTAGTTTTAGAAGAGGTTGAGATACTCCCGGAGGGTTTCATTCTCCCTGTGCTCCAGAAAAATAGGAGGAAATTGTGCATTATCAATCAGCCATCCTGGACCTTAAGGAAAATGAGGACCCGATCCTCTTTTGTGGCAAAGGAATTACAAATGGCTAGAGCAGACAATGAGGTTCCAATTTTAAGACTACAACAACTCCCTCAAACACAAGAACTAGGGGGTGGTCCAACTGTTGCTAATCTAGAAGAACCTACTACAAAAGAGGGGAAAATCTAACCGAAAACTTTCTCCTGGAAAACGATTTGCTGAAAAAGGAGGTGCAGGTGCTTAAGGAGGAGATGCAAGGAATGAAAGATATATTAAAGAAGCAGGAAGATCGTAAATTGGGCACATTAGCGAAAGTGGCCTGTTAGATAGAAAATTTACCCCCTATCTCAGAAGAGATGGAGCATGAGGATCTTGTGTGTCCGGAATGTGGAGATATCTTTAGAAAATATGGATATAAAGTCATGGAGACTTGTACAGATGAGGAAAGAAGAATTAGTGTCAAAGGATGTGCATAATCAAAATATGGATATAGCCTTTTCAACAGTGGAGAATCAGAAGCTCCAGGGTCAGGAACCTGAGAATGTCACTTTGTGGGATATGTTGGATTCAGACTAGAGAAGGAAGGAATTAGAAGAAAAATCATTGCAGCCGTAGGGGATTGCCAAAACACAAGAACCAGGGCTTCCAGAAACTGTCGGGGCCATTGCTTAGGAAAAATTGTTGCAGTAGCTGGAAATTGATGAAGCAAAAGAACCAACAATTCAAAAAGGATAATTTGTTGAGGCTCCGGAGCTGGAAGGTCAAGAATCAACCGCTGAAACAGAAAACCTGGTTGTTGAGACATGAAGTTTTGCTACCAAAACACGTGAGTTGGCTGCTGAAACTCTATATTTAACAACTCAGACACAACCTTCACCCAAAAAATGATGCGGGAACAAGAATCCAAGAACCTTTGGAGGTTTTTGAGCTGGACTATGATGATGAAAAGGCCCAGGGAGAAACATAAGACATCTTGCTATTAAAATCTGAATTAGAGAAGTGTAAGTATCGAGATGGCCTATGCAAGGATGGGATGATCCCCTTGCCTTTACACATGAATACTATCAAAGTGTAATTTTTTCTCAGTTTTCATCCATCGGTTTAAATGTCAAATATATCATTGTTTAATGCCCAACCTAGAAAATGTAAAGGCTGGAAATTGCACAATATTTCAGATTGATAAAAACACTATTGATACTCAAATTTAATGACAGAAAATAAATATTAAATGCACTCCATCAAATTTCAGACACAATAAATTTTTTCAAACTTGCCCTGGAAAACCCCACAAGGGGAAAAACTACTAGGAGAGAGATATTTTTATTTTCAGGAAATTTTTACAGCAAAATTCAGAAATTTTCAGACCAATTTATCTCAACCCAGAAGAGAAAATGTATGTCTTGTTTTTTGTGTCGAATAGTAAAAAATCAAACTCAGAAATTTTGCTGAAGGTACCTCAAAAAACATGTTGTTGTACAGACTGTATGACAACCTGTTGTATGGCTTGTATGGCCTGTCTCGAAAACTGCACTGTTGAATCTACCTCGGGATTTGTTCTTGCTTGCCTCAAAATCCATGCTCGATTTCTGCCTCAAAAACTGTGTCGATTTCTGCATGTACTTGCCTCAGGAAATGTTCCCATGTACGGATCCGTACAGTATGGACTACCAGAAATAAATGTCACTCCTTGAAATCTGTACCTTGTCCCCTCCTCGAAAATTGTGCCCTCGGCCTGTTGTTGTCTTCCTCAATTTGTGTGCTACAAATTCTTCTTTTCTTTCTCAGAAAAAGAAACTTTCCTCTCTCTCAACTCTTTCCTTCACTTCAATCTGCAAAAGTAAGTGAAAAGTCCTTTCATTTCATTTTTTGTGAGAACCCTAGGGTTCATCTAATCCAACGGTGGAGATTAGATGAGATGAATGGATGATATTAAATTCTCATTAAATCTCATTTAAAAATTAAATTTACTCACCTCACTTAAAGTTTCCAAAAAGTGACTTTATTCTCTAAAGTCAAATTAAATGCTCATCGCAAGTCATTTAATGCAAGGGTCGCTTTATTTCCCCCTTTTAAGTGACTAAGGCTAAAGTCACCTAGGGGAACACTTTCCTAGGTACAAAAATTAACACTCCCTCTTACTGAGGAAGGTGTTCTGCACCACTCCCAACTTGTCTCTGAAGAATACTAGCTTTCCCCTTTCCAAAGATTTTGTCAGAATATCTGCAACTTGCTCACCAGTGGAAATTTACTGCAATGTCGCTGCTCCTCTTTAAACATAATCTTGAATGAAATGATACATGATCTCAATATTCTTTGACTGGTTATGAAATACTGGATTCTTAGAGAGCTGGATGCAACTTTGATTGTCACAGTAGATAATCGTAGGCCTTAGGTCTTGATCAAATAAATTCACTAGTAACTTGCGAAGCCATAATGCCTCGTAATTGGCCTGACTGGATGCCATATACTCAGCCTCTACAGAAATCAAAGAAGAATAATTTTTCTTCCAACTGAACCATGACACTACTATCAAGCCAAAACTAAAACAACATCCAAAAGTGCTCTTCATGTCTGCCACACAGCCTGCCCAATCTGAATCTGTGAATCCAATCAACCTGATCCCATTTGACCTCCTGTAGTACAGACCATACTCCACTGTCCCTGCAAGGTAAAAAAACACATGTTTTTTGGCTACCCAGTGCACTCTCCTAGGCTCAACCATGAACTGACTGAGAGTGTTCACTGCAAAACACAAATTTGGCTGAGAGTTGACCAGATACATCAAAGAACCAATGAGATGACAATATAGTGTAGGATCCACCAACTCTCCCTCAGAAGAATGAACCTACTTCTAGTTGGTGACCATCGGTGTATACATCGACCTGCAATCCTCCATCCAAAATCTCCTCAGAATATCAACTGCATACTTTCCCTGTCCCAAGAAAATATATTGTTTAGGCTCCTGTCAAACCTCCAATCCCAGAAAATAGTGCATCAACCCAATGTCGGTCATCTCATACTCTGAAGCAAGATCTTTCTTGCAAGATGTAATGGGTCTCTCTCCTCCTGTGATAAATAAGTCATCCACATACAACATAAGAATGAGTGAATCATCTCTAGCCATGATGAAATAGAGATTCAGATCTACCTCACTCTTTTGAAACCCCATCCGCTACAATTAAGAGTCAATCCTAGAGTACCAAGCTCTAGGAGCTTGCTTCAGCCCATACAAGGCTTTCTTTAGCCTGCAAACATGAGACTCTCTCTCATGAATCTCAAATCCATGAGGATGCTCAATATACACCTCCTCCGGTATGATTCCATTGAGAAATGTGGTCTTTACAACCATCTGATGGATCTTCCAACCCATTTCTGCAGCAATGGAAATCAAATCCCTGATCGAAGTATACCGAGAAAACGACACAAAGTTTTCATCATAATCCACTCCCTCAACCCGTGAAAAACCCAGGGCTACAAACTGAGCCTTGTACTTCTCCACACTGCCATATGCAACATGCATTAGCTTGTTCATCCATCGAGAAGTCACCACTGACTTCCCCTCAGGTCTCGTAACTATCTTCCAAACATCATTCTTCATGATGGAATGGTACGCATCCATCATGGCATCTCACCAAACATGATGCTGGGAGGCCTCCTCAAAAGTAGAAGGCTATGAATCACAAATATATCCACTAATGCCATGCCCAATATATATGGCATCTGAATAGTCCTCACTGGTTCCCTGGGTGTCCCAAACTCCCGTTATTCCTTCAAGGTGTCCCAAATCCACTTAGGATTCTTCTTCCCTGAAGGTTTCTCCCACACTGGTCTGTCCTCATCTGATGAACTACCAGAGGTAGAACTCCAGTAACCTGTGAACCAGAAGCTGGTGGACCAATAAATGGTGAACTCTGTGATCCTGATGCTCTGTACGATGAACCTATAATATGAGAGCCAAAACCTGACCCCAAAGATCCTTCTGGTTGAACCACTGAAACTGGTGAACTTGTGGCCATACTTTGTGGTCTAGTAACTCCAAAAACCTATGAACCTATTTGTTGTAGTGACGATACTTGTGAAACTACATGAGATACAAGAACCTGCTTCTCTCCTTGCTCCAACTCTCTAGACTTCCTGAATGCCCGCTCCTCCTCAAAATTCACCTCCCTCATCACAAAAAATTTCCTCAGAGAAGGAAGATAAATACGGAAGGCCTTTGAAGTCCCATCATAGCCCACAAATATGCCCTTCTCTGTGGTGGGATCCAAATTTTTCCTCTTCTTAGAAGGGACATGATGGTAAGTCAAACAACCAAATATGAGAAAATGACTAACCTCAGGCTTCTTGCCTGTGAAACTCTCCTCAGGTGTCATGTTTCCCACGACATGATGGGGAATCCTGTTCTAAAGATAAATAGTTGTACTGCATGCCTCTTCCCAAAGGAAGAAAGGAAGTGCTTGGTTATGTAACATAGCTCTAGTTGCTCCAATAATGGACCTGTTCTTCCTTTCTACCACTCCATTCTTCTCTAGAGTGTATGGAACCATCAACTGCCTCCTCATTCCCTCCTGTCTGCAATATCCATCAAAATCCTTGGAGGTATACTCACCCCCGTTATCTGATCTGAGATCCCGTATCTTCCTCCTTGTCTGGTTCTCCACAAGAGATTTGAACTCTTGGAACCTATGCAAGACCTCCTCATACTTATTTCTCTTCAGGAATTAGATCCAGGCCTTCTTGGAATGATCATCGATGAATTTCACATAGTACTCATATCCTTTCAAAGAAACATATGACATAGGTCCACACAAATTAGAATGTATCAAGTCAAGAATCCCCGCTGACATGCTATCACTGCTAGGAAAAGCAGTCTTGGTGTACTTTCCCAAAGCACACCCCCTGCAAACATCACTATGCTCTGTGATGAACTCTGGTAAACCTGTAACTGTATGTCTCAACAACCTCAAAGCTGGATGATGCAAGTGATCCATCCTCCTATTCCACAGCTCACAAATCTCGATGCCAATGCTACGTGCCAAGGCATGCTTATGCTGAAATAAGATCTCGTACAGTTTCCCACGTCTATCTCCAATGGAAAATGAAGCAGATGGTCTTGTATTCTTGGGAAACACACACACACGTCCATCTAGGAAGGACACCCCAAGACCTTGATCCTCGATCATGGAAATTGAAACCAAGTTCTTCTTCAGCCTAGGTACATACAATACATCTCTCAAAACCATGGGACTCATGGACTCCCTCTAGAATTTAATGGTCCCATTCCCAACTGCTCTGACTACAGAATCATCTCCCAACACTACCACCACATCAATCTCTACCTGTGAAATCTCAGAGAACATCTCTCGAGCACCTATCATGTGGCTCAAAGCTCTACTATCAATGTACCATGTGCTAGAAGTGGATGCACTATAAGAATGGTCTATCAACAAGGAAAAATCCCTCTCACTATCAACATCCGTACTAGTGATGATAGATTCCCTCTCTCTATAAACATGTCCAGTGCACAGAGAAAACTCTCTCTGAAATCTAGCTGCAAAAATATTAACCTCTCCATCGAAGTTGTTGTCTGCTACTGCTTCTTCTTCTTCTTGTTTGGACACTGCCCAACATAGTGCCCCATATTATGACAAGCAAAGCAATTTACGGTGCTCAGATCCTTCTTATTCCCATCCCGCTGCTTGGCCCCATCCTTCTTGGGACCCTTCTTGAACTTCGTCTTCCCCTTTGTTGTCAAGGCCACATCCTCCTCATCCTCCCTACTAGTAGAAGCACTTCCCTGCAAAAGACCCCTCCGAGTCTCCTCCTAAACAAAATCATCACATATTCTGTCCCATGTAGGTGAGTTCTCCCTAGCCACCAATGCCTCCACAAACACAGCCCAAGGCTTTGAAACCCCATTCAAAGTTGTCTGCACTAGCTCTGCATTAGGAACAACCTCCCCAACTGCGGCAAGCTCATCTCTTACTTGCGAGATCCTAGTAAGGTAAGATATCACAACCTCCCCTTTGGCCATTTTGATACTCTTCAACTTCTCCCTCAAAACCATCTTTCTATTCTCTTTTGAGCTCTGAAACAATCCGGTCAAAGCACCCACATCTGAAATGCACGGGTCTTACTCAGGATGTGAGGAATCACATGGTCTTTAACAACATCTATAATTATCCTTCTATCTTTTATGTCCTTCTTGTTGAAGGTGGTAAGGGTTGCTGCATCAATGGTAGGGGAATTACAATAGGGATTGTTGTAGTGTTATGAACCACCTCATCCTACAACTCATTCTCCTCCAATATCAACATGATCCTATCTTTCCACGGAATAAAATTCCCATCCCCATCCCCATCAACCCTATCCTCCATTCTAAGTCTAGTGGAAGTCATATTTTGCAAAGTTCAAGTTTCAACTAAATGTTGCTCACTGTCAAAATAAATTTTTTGAGTTCTGGAAATCACTTTATGTTTGCAAAAATTTAATTTTCTTCCCAACCAAGATCTGATACCATGTAATTTTTTCTCAGTTTTCAGCCACCGATTTAAATGTCAAATATATCACTGTTTAATGCCCAACCCAGAAAATGTAAAGGCTGGAAATTGCACAATATTTCAGGCTGATAAAAACACTGTTGAAACTCAAATTTAATGATAGAAAACAAAATATTAAATGCACTCCATGAAATTTTAGACTAAGTAACTTTTAGCAAACTTTCCCAAGAAAAACACACAAGGGGAAAACCTGTTAGGAGAGAGATTTTTATTTTCAGAAAATTTTTATAGCAAAATTCAGAAATTTTTAGACCAACTTATCTCAACCCAAAAGAGAAAAATTATGTCTTGTTTTTTGTGTCGAACAGTAAAAAATCAAACTTGGAAATTTTGCTGAAGGTGCCTCAAAAAACATGTTGTTGTACGGACTGTACGACAGCCTGTTGTATGGCATGTCTCGATAAATACGCTGCTGAATTTACTTGGGGATTTGTTCCTGCTTGCCTCAAAATCCATGCCCAATTTTTGCCTAAAAAACTGTGACAATTTCTTCCTGTACATGACTCAAGAAATGTGCCCATGTATGGATTCGTACATTACGGACTGTACAACATGCATGCAATAAATGTTGCTCCTTGAAATATGTGCCTGTCTACTAAAAAATTGTGCCCTCAGTCTGCTATTATCTTCCTTGATTTGTGTGCTGCAAATTCTTATTTTCTTTCTCGGGAAAAAGAAACTTTCCTCTCTCTCAGCTCTCTCCTTCACTTCAATCTGCAAAATTAAGTGAAAATGCCTTTCCTTGCCTTTTTGGTGAGAAGCCTAGGGTTCATCTAATCCAACGGTGGAGATTAGATGAGATGAGTGGATGAGATTAAATGCTCATTAAATCTCATTTGAAAATTAAATTCACTCACCTCACTTAAATTTTCCAAAAAGTGACTTTATTCTCTTAAGTCAAATTAAATGCTCATCTCAAGTCAGTTAATGCAAGGGTCACTTTATTTCCCCCTTTTAAGTGACTAAGGCTAAAGTCACCTAGGGGAACACTTTCCTAGGTACAAAAATCAACACAAAGAACTCAGGGAAAAGTGGGCCGAGGAACTGAATTTCCAAATATTCCGATGGAAAACATTACAGGAAGAACTGAAGGAGATAAAAAAATTCAAGGCGATGTAGAAAGAGAAGAATCAAATTTATTATTTGGTTAAATAATTATTGAGTTGCAGGGCCCCATAACCATACTATTTAGTCTTCCTCTTTGAACAATCAACTTTGTTTAAGTTGAGAACCATTAAGGATGGGAGACCCTATCAGCTTATTACATCTTCCTAGTTTTTAGATGCTTTTGCTCAGAGCGACTTCTCTGAGCAAAACTTACTTTCTGAATTGTACTGACACGAACCAGCATGCTTCATGGACTGATCATTTAATCATGTTCCATACATAGGAGATATCTATTTGAATATTTTTTCCTCCTTTATCACCAATCAGATGATATGGTGGCATGCTTATCAGACTATTCGAAGGAATGAAGACAATTCTATCCTTTGGATTCAACGGCAACCACAGTCCCCTGAAGCTATATTTACAAGACAAAGTAAGTACCTCTCATCTTCCCAGAAGATTAATCAAATAACAACACTCGATCAAGATGCCATTTATACCTGTGCTAAAATGATATCACAACAGGAACCTTGTGCAATATAGGGAAGTAAGTGTAGATGGAAATCCTCTTCGAAAACCATGAGGATAAGAGATTTGTATTGTTTTGAAAATTTTGAGTATGCTTTGTCTCGGGTCCCTGAGTACATTAAGTGTATCTAGTCATGTGGTCCAAGTTGTTTAGGGCTGAGGTTTAGATTACCACTTATATGGTTTCCCGAGAAGGAGTATAGGAGTGTCTACAAGTTAACTAACAAGAAATAAAGGGTATCTTGGGAAGAGTTGGTTTCCTACAAGAGGTTTGTGAAACTGGGATCCAAACATGAGTCATCCTTCAAACTTACCAACCTCCATAGAAAGAGCTTTGATTCAAACTCAAATTCAGATTCACAGGATTATTTTTCATGAGGACATGCAATTGGACAGTTGGGGGGAGATGATGGGCCCTGGAAATGCCCTTTTTGCTCACTCCTTTTGTGATCCTTTCCCATGTTTTCTTATACTAATGTGACCCAATTCGATATATTTTCTTAAGGAAGAAAATGTTTCCAAGCATGTATAATTAATTATTTCTTTTTTTTATTAATTCCTAGAGTTTTACATGTGATTATGATTTTGTTTCCTAATGAAATAAATTGTGACGAATTTATGGAGCAACTGAGACTGGAGGAAATCTGGGTGTATTAGATTGCTGAGACACAAGGATAAGTGAAGTTCATGACCAGTCTTTACATCCCTAATGTTCTTGTTCAGGACTTTGCGGAAACAGCTATAGTTACCTTCCATGTGGTCAGATGAGACTCCTTCAGTATTGATTCAATTCGAATCATCAAAGATGTTGATGTTCTAAAATAGATTTCACTTGAATGTAATTATTAATGAAATTGTTTCTGTTGTAAAAATGATGATTCCACAGCCTGAAGATATTTTATCATTTTGGTTGTCTGAATTAAGAGGACCCAGGATCCTTGGAAAAAAAAGAGGACCCAGGACTATTAATTAAAGGAAGACAAGATGGTTCATAGGACTAAGCTTATTTTGGCAGAAAGGCTTGTGATAGTAGGTGTGGATAATTTTGTAACTAGAATTCATCTTTAATGAAAGTGGTGTTATCTTCTTAATTTACTGTGTATTGATTTTTATTAGTGCCTAGCGGCATCTATGTTGTAAGGAAAGGACCCACCTTCCCTCAGAGTCGTCGAGTTAATTAGCTGCTTATTTCTTCTATTTGATTTTGCTTGTGGAGCTGTAATTAGAATTTCCTTTGGTTTTCTGAAACAGTGTGAATATTAAGCGTAGGATTTATGAGGTTAATTTCCTTGGTGTGCTGAAATAGTTGATTGAATATCGTATCATTTTCTTTCTACAAGTGTATGATTGATCATTACTGATACAAATGTGCTCTACTACTGTGTTCCTTATCTTTTGAGAACTGTAGATCTGATAATGGCACATGAATTGGTAGAGTAGGAAAGTTACTCTCCCTTATGATTAAACCCGGTGATCATTGTGCAGGAATTTCTCATGGTAGCGATTATGTATTTAACTTCTTGCAAAAGCAATTTAATTTATTTTTGAAGCAGACGTTCCCATAATTAATCTAGTAGAAGGACTGAGAACTCTTTAATCTCTTAGAGATTAAATTAGTGTTGAATTTGGATTAAGCAGTAAAGAAGAGCATAGAATGGAAAATTAGGAAGATTGGGTAGTTTAGTTGATTGATTAGTTACTAAATGTTTATGCATAGATTTTGCGTGGTTACCTTAGAAACAAACAAACTTCCCTGGGTTGACAATGAATATTGAGCACTTTGTTAATTAATTAATTAATGAGAAATTATAGTGACCAACAGGTACCATCTATTGAGTGTAATATATTTATAATGTAGCTACCAAGAATCACATTGGAGTTACAAAAAATTCCCTTATATTTGATTATAAATCAAAACAAGGATATTATGAGTTACATCCAAAAGTATGTTGGTCTTTGTCGAATCATTTTGTTGTGGACAAGTAAAAGAGAAATTTCAGACCTTACACCTCCCAAAAAAAGATAATACTTTATTCTTTTACAAATCTATGATGTCGCAAATAAATTACATTAGAGATTCACTGGGTCTAGTCTAACCATGCCAAATTTCAGTCCAAGCAAGCGCAAAATTAAAAAAATTCAATGTTAGCCCGTGCAACACATTAATTAATATATAGGTATGGTTTTTGATGCTTGAATGGTTAGTGTCAGTAATGTTTGAGTCTGGAAACCCCCCCCACAACGTTGATGTATGCGTCTAGTCTAACCATGCCAAATTTCATTCCAATCAAGCACAAATTTAAAAAATTTCAACATTGGCCCAGTGCAGTACATGATTAAGCATGCCATTTGGGTTAGCATGATAATTGTACAATTATTTATTGGGAATCTCTTTGTTTTGAGAATAATTTAATATTGTCTAATGAACAAGGCAAACCACATGAAGGTGTAAGCTCTTATGGCCCATCCCCCCCCCCGACCCAGCCTCACATCACTTTCAATTCCCCATAACCCAAGAAAATCTATGTAAAAAAAATGTGTCTTTTGTCATAGTTAAGAAGCAATGTCTCTAATTATAACATATGCCAACATACAAGTAAAATGGAAAAAAACACTAATAAACAATTAATTTATACGTACCAATAAAATTCAATAATTTTATCGTAATATTGAATCAAAGAATATAGAGTAGATATATTAAGGAATACCTCAACCACTTCAAAGGACTTCATTGTCTTCTTCATCCAAGTAATCATCTGTATCATCCAATCCAGAGTCAACATTAAGGATTGGCCATATCATCATCGTCATTAATGTTGGTTACGATCATCATGTCATCATCAATATCATCTTATTGCACATTGTCTGCTACATCATCTGATTCAACTAATTCTTCAAAATATTCTTCTAAAACATGATCATATTCAACATCATATTCTTCTCCGAGACCCTCTACGTTATACTTTACTGCCCTTCCCTTTGGATCGTGTCTCACAACAAATGACCAACCACCTCTACCTGGAACCTCAGAGTAAAATACATGTTCACATTGGCTTGGAAGAACATAGGGCTCTATTCCTGGCTCAAACAATATTTTATTAACCATGCTAAATCCATAATCATGTTCAATAATAGTTTTATCATGATCACGTTGATTCAATCGTAACATGTACCATTTGACAACGAACATAACTACCTTGAAGGAGTTAAATTCACACTAAATATTATCTTCCAAATACCCATAGTATCGATTTCTGAGAGTTCTGGATGTCTGTCACTTTTATAGGAAACATTCACCTCAAAGACTAGAGATATCCCACAATCTGATGTTTTCTTTGTTTCTTCCAACTTTTTGATGCGATATTTACAGCCATTGCACCACATATCCTTATGGTGTTTGACCCACAACAAACCATACACATAAATTTTACATCATGATCATCCATTTATGATTAATTGCATGTTTATGCCTTACAGGGAAAAACTCAACGTGTACATCAATATGTTTGCAAAAAAAATAAATAGTGTGGTTGATTAATATGTTTTCCTTCTTATCTTTTAAACCATATGCTAAATCGATTTCCCTTTGTGTAATATTGTTATATCTATTTCGATGCGTTGCTTTAACCAAAGAAGCCGCACCTTCCCATGATATTTCATGACCAGATTGTGCACATCATTCAATCCATGCCTTCATCCAGTCAAGATTGTTTGCGATATATAAATGAAGTGCTTCCCACTCTCAACCGACTATTTGATGAAAATCAATTTAAAATTCATTAGAAATGTATATTCACTTAACAAAGTATACACTTTTAATTGATGCATATTGAATATTAAAATTAGGATATGTATGATATATACATAAAATTCAACATTCAAATATATTATATTAATTAATATCCACTAGCTAATAATTACCTTTCACCTTCCTCAATCTACCTTTCCCCTTCGGATATTCCCCTTCAAAATTGTTATTGGATTGCGGATCACAAATACGGCCTAAATTGAGATTTAACGCTAATTTAGGAACATATTCACTAATATACATCATGTTTTGGTATACCATATATACCTGCATCGTATAACCCTCGAGATGTACTTGTTTTCTAATCAAACCCTTCAAAAATTTCAAGTGTCTCTCAACCATCCAGATGGACCTTGAGTGTACAAGTCCACACAATTCAATCTCCTCAACTTGGTGTAAGAGGTAGTGTTCTTTTGCATTGAATAATCCCGAAGGTATATGCTTCTTTATTTCACACATGAGATGAGGAATTTATGTCCTCCAATACTTTATATCTTATTTATGGATTTCTTTAGATTATAACCATCTACAAGTGATGCAAACCAATCACTAGATTTAACAAAAAAAATATTACATGATCAATTAGTGCACAAAAATCAAATATAAGTTCTACAATGAATTAAACAAACACTAAGCGCATGCAAAAAACACTACTTACCTCATGTATTTCCCAAGATTATATATAACTTGTTTGACATTGTTGTCCAAGTTGTCCGGGAGAGAGAGAGAGGTAGAACATACTGTAACAATATACAAATCGTTTCATCTTTTTACAAAAAGTAGACAAAAAATACCAACAATATGCACTAGAATAAAAAAATATAGCAATAATTATATGCATACCATAATAATTCCCTTCATGAAGATATGTCAATCATGCATTTTCACCCCCGCAAAATCACTTTTCTTTGTTATGATATTCATAATGTTCGAACAAATTCGATGGGAAATTTTATTTTTCACATGACTTCTTTTACAACATTACTTTGTTGCTCTATTAACATCCATGGAAGTGACTTTATATTAATTTGGTCTCCGTTGCTATGAAATTGAATGGCGTATTTCATTTCATGGCTGGCTTCTTGAATGCCATTGCAAATTTTGACAATTTTTTTCTTTCCCACTCCTTCCATCCAATACTCTCCATA
The DNA here is from genome assembly GCA_001517045.1 of Pseudotsuga menziesii. Taxonomy (NCBI): domain Eukaryota; kingdom Viridiplantae; phylum Streptophyta; class Pinopsida; order Pinales; family Pinaceae; genus Pseudotsuga; species Pseudotsuga menziesii. Next base: position 8,270 of record LPNX010239824.1, on the reverse strand, counting down.
ATGTTTTAGCCACATTCTTTTGATATGCATTCTATCAAACAGATGATAAAATCGTAGGTGCTCATAGTAGGGAAACCTACTGAATTGTTTAGGGTAACTTTTCATTCCTCGTGGAAGGCCATTAATGCCTTCATGATCACGACGACCATCATGAATCATAGTTTATAAATAAATTATAGAAATCAATGTCAATTACAGTAAACAACACACAATAAACAAAATTCCATAACATTTCATATACGATGATGCATACGTACCTTGACGATTTCTATTATAGTGCAACTTCCATAGGTGAGGTGTCATTCTCTGCGGTTTTAATGTAGTCTCTTGCTTCCCCTTGAAAAAATGTTTTTCGGTAGTTTTGTACCTATGATTCTTAGATAGGAAGTGTCAATACTCATCAAACACCTAATTTCCTAAAATTTTGGAATGACGAGATTTAATCTTAGGACCACAAACTGGACATGCAAATTTTCCCTTTGTCCGAAGATATTCATAAAGAGATGGATTATCTATGTCAATTATAATTTATATAAAATTAATAGATTATTTAAAAAACATGCATGCATAATATATTAACTAGTTCATAAAAATAAATGCAATTAAAGTGGAACTTATAATTACAAACCGTAAAAATAGGTTAACCCTGGGGAATCATGTATTGTCCATACAAGCATTGCATAGAATTGAAATTTCTTTTTTCGTATTGGTATAGATACGTCATAGATAGTGATGCAATTCCATAAATTTAGTAGCTCGTCAATAAGAGGTTCGATATATACATTCATATATTTAACTTGGTACTTACTTGATTGATTTAAACATATAAAATATATCATCATTATAACCATTTAGATATATAAACCATGCACAAGAGAAAAATAAAATATATATATGACATTATGCAAAAAAATATGACAAATGAGATGCCACTATATTAAAAACAAATTGTAAACACATACATGGAATAATCATTGACAACATTATGTGCTCCCTCTTTATTCAAAACCAAGGAGGAATGTTATTGTTGATAACAAAAATAGGCCACACTGTGTAAACAGATCTCATCTCTGCAAATGGATTGAAACCATTTGCTGCCAAAGAAATATTAATATTGTGAGGTTATTCTTTAAAGTGAGGCCATTTTTCCCCATATCTTTAAATGTAGAACCATTTGCATGTGTTCAGATAATGTCATCTTGACTTATGTTCCATTCATGGTATTCCATAAATTGCGCTATGTTTTTGCACTTGAACAATCGTTGAAAACATGGAATAATGAGAATATAACGAAGAACCTTGCGAGGCACCTTTTTTGTTACTTGATATGTTCGATATCTACTGATATGACATTCCAGACATTTAGTTTCAAATTCATGTTGATTATAATATATAACATGGTCATTGAGAAATGCATGTATTGCTTCATACTACATTCCAATTTATTTCATGATGGAAAATAAATCTCGATATGTGCGACGTAAAATTTTGATGGTGGTAACAAAAATTCAGCTATCAAGATACAACAAATTAAAGCAAAAATCTAGTTAATATAATATATAAACAATATTAATGAAACACATTTCATCCATATTAATTTGACTTATGAATTAACAATAATTTTATTATACGAACAATGATAACCCTTAGCACGATCATATATATGTGATGGAATATATTATATACCTTAACATCTATGTGACTGATGTGTTTGAAAGACCATTCATAACCTTTAAGTTCATTATCAACAATACATAAGAGAGAATATTTGTGTTGGAGCCCTCATAAATGGGTTTGTATAGCTTCTCAAGAAGAGATAAACCATGAACACCATCAAAGTCATCATTTTCATGATCATCATGATCATCATGATCATCATCATCCATTCTTACATTAAATGTATCATGGATCAATGTATTTGTACCATCATCTTCAACTATGTTATTAGTATGATCATCTTCTTCAATGTGATCATTAAATTGTTCTCCATTATTCATAGCTCCATGTTTCTCCGGTACTTGTTTTGAAAGAACGTCCTCCAAACGATATGCCGTAGGATGTCTTTCCTTTATAATTACATGAAACCATCAACATATATTAGTTAATATAAGAAATATTAAAATAATACATATCTTTACAAAAGCAATCAATATAAAAACATATATAATGCAAAACTTACAAATGGACGATATTCATGTCCCCCATCAGCATGTCCATGTTATCTACAATGTTTTCTGGCTGTTGTGATCTTTATTCCTCTCATTTTAAATCCTCTGCATTGACTACATGGACAATATAATTTCCCATCACCCTTTCTGAGTCAGTCCATCCCACAATATAGCAAGCAATTGTCGATTTTGTTCGTCTAAATCAGGAATATTGATATTTGACATTTTCTCATGAAGAGATTGAATGAAGATTATCGATATTAAAAAATAAAGCTCCACACTTACTATTTTTAATCACAAAAACAATTTAAATAATTGTGTATTCTTTTACGGAAAACAGTTCGTGCGAAGAATATAATTTCTCGTCGCTTGTATAGAAAACATGTCGAAATGTTAACATAATTTATAGATTTTAAAATTTAAACTTCATCGGATATCCGATGGTATTATCATAGTTACCATTAACCTGGCATCGTTGTATATCAGACGATCCCGAAGGTTATCCGACCAAAGTCGAATATCCGACAATGCCATGTTTTAATAAAAAGAATTTGATCAAAATTTGTAATTTTAAAGGTGAAATCCAACGACACAGTTAATTTCATTGGATTTCGTCAGATTTTGGGTTCAATTTTTTTTTTGTCAAACTATTTGGAATCACTTCAAGCCAACAATAAGTTTAAGGACCTCACCTTTGACATATTGGTGGAAAATATTGCAAACAGAGAGAAATCCTTTGCAAAGAAGATCAGTGAGCCTTCTAGAGAATATATTTTCCTTGTTCAGAAAGCAAAGAACCAGTCCAAAGACCATTCCAAGGGACAAAGCAACAAAAGAGGACGAGGAAGAAGAAATTTTAGAGGAATGAGGGAAGAAATGACTCAAGCAAAAGATTAGATATGAAGTGCAAGCATTGTTGTAAGAATGGAGATGCAACAAATTAGTGTTGGGATTCTTGGGACTCCATTAAAGGAAGATATAATCATAACAAAGAAGACAAAAATAAGAGCCAGGAGGTTGGTAAAACACCTAATTCTGCTTATTGTATTGTTGCACATTGTAATATTTGAATAAATGAAATAACTTCTTTTTCATATTACAAAGATTGTTGGTTGCTTGATACTGATGCACCATCCCACATGACCTTTAGAAAATGTTGTTTTGAAGAATTGAATGACATTGTAGATGGCATAGTGTACTTTGTAGACAAATATAGCATCAAACCAAAGGGAATTGGTTCCATCAGGATCAAGTTGGTTGGATTCCCGGACTTTGTGTTGAAACTTTTTCTTTATCTTCTAGAGTTGTAGAGAATCCTACCATCCTTAGCATAGATTCAAAAACAAGGCCACTCCATCCACATGTTTGATGGAATTGTAGAGATAAGGAGGTCCTCTGACAACTAGGTCATCATGGTCGGATATGAAGATGGAAATTTGTTGAAGTTGAAGGAATCATTTGCAAGAGTTTGATTTTTTCCTACCTCTCTCAGCGTGGAGAAAGTAATATGTCATCCAGTTTGTTATGGAATTCTAGATACGGCCAGTTGAATTATAACAATCTTCGTTTGTTTAGGAAGAATTGTGTCTTTGGTTTTCCCACCATTCCTAGGAAGACTAATAAATGTGATGCATGCATAGTAAGAAACCATTCCTAGAGTCAAAATTCAAAGCATGTAGAAAGTTAGAGTTGGTTCACTTTGAATTATGTGGCCCCATGCCTATTCCTTATTCCAATGGTAATAAATACCTCTTTACCTTTGTTGATGACTACACCAAAATGTGTTGGGTAAACTTGTTAAAAACAAAATTAGAATCATTTTAAACATTCAAGGACTTTCATGCATGGATAGAAAATGAATCGCAATCTCATATTGGAACACTCCGTATTGATAATGGAGAAGAATACACTTCCAATGGTTTTGAATACTATCTTCATTAACATGGGATTGCACATCAACAAAATGGTGTGGTGGAAATGATTGCATTTATCAGTAGGTTGATCTGGAACAATGAAATTTATATTGCATCCATAAAACAAGATTTGAAGAATGGATTTGAAATGAAAAATATGGGACACCTTCATTACTACTTGGAAATTGAAATCACACAAAATTTTAAGTTCATATTCATCTCCCATAAAAATTATGTTGGAGAATTGTTGAACAGATTTTGCATGACATAATGCAACCCTCTTTCAACTGCAATGGAACAAAAGTTGAAGCTCACATCAATTGAAGGAAAATAACTTGAGGATGCAACCAAGTACCAATAAATTGTAGGAATATTTATCTATCTCACAACCACCAGACTAGATATTTCATATGGTGTTGGCATCCTTTCAAGGTTCATGCATAAACCTTGTAAAGGACATTGGTATGTTGCTAAAAGAGTTCAAAGGTACTTGAAGGGGACTCGAGACTTTGAAGTCAAGTAATCTAAGGTAGATGACTTCAAACTCATTGGGTACTCTGATTTAGACTTTGATGGCGACAAATATATAGGAGTGTCTAGTTATGGATACACAATGATTCTTGGATCAATAGTTGCCTCTTGGAGATCATGCAAATAGTCATTTTTTGCATATTTGACAACGGAGGAAGAATATGTGTCTGCTACTAAAGCAACGAAATATATAGTGTGGCTCATGAATATACTTGAACATTTGTAGGAGAAACAATATAAATCCACTCCATTATTGATCGAAAACACTTATGCAATAAAGTTGGCCAAGAATCCTAGATCGAACCAAGCGCGTCAACACAAAGTACCATTTGATTCAACATCATGTAGAGGCCAAGAAAGTCCATATACGAAATTGTTCCATGAACAAACAAGCATCTTCACCAAAGCACTTGGATGTGAATTATTTGAAAAAATTAGAACCATGCTCAAACTTGCAAAATCCCCTTCAGATTAAGGGGAGGAATGTCGTAAATCTAACTGGAAAGAATTGAGTTTATGTAAATAATGTAAATATTAAAATAAATGGGAAGATGAAGTCGGAAGGAATGCAATGAACCTATTAATAGGTGAAACATAAGTCAATATTAAAATAATTTTCCGCATATGTTAGTTTTATGACCTTGACATTATAAGTCAATATCGTATTGTGTTTTACTTCATTATTTTAATTCATAGCAAGTTAAACATAAGTATTATCTTTTGTTCAGGTTGCAACATGTATGTTTTCAACATCACTCATGAATGCATCTTGATTGTTGGAGCTATTAATATTAGGCATGTGACTGTAACATAAATAAATAAGAATTAAATTAATTTTTTATTAAATACATTAAAATTCCAGAGTTAAACATTAAATAATACATTGCAAACATATTACCAATAAAGTTGTTTCCTTGCATTTGCTTTACCCTTGAAGAATGATAACATTGCTCGTCCTCGTGAATCTGAATGGAAAATAATAAATCTACGAAGTGATGATCATGTTAAGACATCCACAAATTTTGTAACCACTTTATTAAATGATTTATAAATATAAAGATCACAATCATAAGTAACATTTTGAATATTGTAACCATGAGGGATATCTGCAACGACTAAGGAGCATTCCTTTTTAAGAAAAATATTTGCAATGTTTTCATTGCTTGATATAGTTTGATATTGCATAGTGTCGAGCTCATTCCAATTGTAATTATCAAGTGTATCATCAAATTCAACATTTCCAAGGCATTGTCTTCTTTCTCATTCCATTTTGGCTCTTTGACTATGCATTTTAAAATATTTCAGTACTCGACTCAAATACTTCCTTGGCATATTTAAAAAAAGGTATTATATAAGTAATAAAAAATAATTAAATAAACATAGAAATAAATAAAATATAATGTATCATAAACCAACATACATTTTTTAATGCAACAAAAAAATATTTTAAGTTTTCTATGGAGCTTGACTATGGATAGTCATGACATCATCCTAACTCTTTTTGTTCAGCATTATAATCATTTCATCTTGTATTCTTATGTAAATTTTGTGACTAAATGACTTAAAAAATAGATAATTTTAGCAATAATATCTAATAATATAACAAAATAATTAATACATATAACATGTTAAACCCAAAAAAAAGTTTTATAAAACATAAAAAAGTAAATAAAAAAACTTCTCAAATTCACTACACATTTCCTCCATGGATAATTCACATGTTTTTACACATGATAATATTGAAGTGATAAGTTCTTCATCCTTCACTCCTTGCAATGATTTCCAAGGTGTTATAGTCATATCTTTTGGCAAGTTGTTGACATCAAGACTTGTCTTACTAGTGCTCTATGGAACTGACTTAGACTTTTTAACTTTTTGTTTTTTATGCCAATATTGTCTCACAAGATAAAATATCATATCCCATATTTTCCTCATTCTAAATTCCAATTGGAAATAACTATCTACAACTCTGAATGCATCACTTCCTTTGACATTTTTTTCCTTCGCATTATCTTCTTCAATCAGGAAACATATTTCCATACAACATTGTTTCTGCAAACTTGCATCAACATTTGATCCATCCCCACCACATATTTGTTCAAGTTCATTTTGAATAAATATCACCATTTGAATTAATGTCCAAGTCATCATATATTCACTATATGTGTTATGATCCCATGTTAATAGTTTTTCTTCTACATTTGTTAAACCAACATAAATGACATATTTCATTGTTTCAAAAAGAGGGTTATTGGGATATTCCTATATCAATTTTCTTCTAAACTATGTAGAATGATTTCCCCCAATCATGTAATATTTATAATCAAAACATTTTGATCAATAAAATGTATGCCTAGCAAGAACCTATTTTGGGTCAACAAGAACTAAATATTCAACCATGTGTGCGTAGGGATTGCACCACATTAATGCTTTCAAGTTGTGAATATGCAAGCAATGTGACTTTCTATTTGAAAATTCTCTTGGATTTCTATGGATATATAGAGTTGCTTGACATTTAACTGAAATGTATGCCTATTGTCAACCAAGTTGTCCCTACTTAATCATTCTTGAATGATATTTTGTGTTGACTTGACTACACCATCATCTAGATTAACACCTAGAGTAATGATTTCCCTACTAGCCCCATACTTTTCATTATTTAATTCAGATCTAACATTGGATTCAAAAAAACTAGACCTCTTCCTCTTATGTCCTAAATGAGCTTCATCTAAATCAATAACAATTGTATCAATGTTAGGAATGGAAACATCCTGAACCATTTTTTTCACCCAAAGTGTTTCTTATTATTACTTATAGGAGTAACAACCTCATTGGCATGAATCTCTTCATTATGTTCATTTGGGTTTGAAATCCTTTTAAATGTAACTTTTATAACCCGATTTGATTGGTTTTCCTTTCCTTTTCTTTTCTTGGTCGTACTTCTTTTGTTTTAACATTTGACACTTGTTGTCTCTTCTTCTTTGTTCATCTTGCCTTGTCATGATATCCATTAATGATATATATAGGATTTTCCTCTGTAGAATAAATTCTTCCTAACATTTCAGAAAGTGACTTGGAAAAATGTTTAAAAACAACAATGGTATTAAAATTTTTACATTGACATATAGTCATGCCTATAATAAATAAAAACATTAATTAATAGAAAAATATCAAAACTTAAATTTCCATTCTTAATATGTTTCACGATTTATGCACATAAATTTGTGAAACATTCTTGCATATTAAAATTTGATACCTTCAAACAATATTGAATTTTCTAATACATCTTTCCTTATTTCTGATAGGACATAAACAACATATGTACCCAATACCAAACACATATCTTAATCCAAACCCACTAGTTTATAATTTGATTCATATATTCAAACTTGGTACAATATTAGTAAATACTTTTTGGATCGTTCACATACTTGTCCTTCACATACCAAAAATCCTTCACATACAAGGAATAATTCATTATCTTTTATTTTGTTGAATATTTCCAATCTCTACGATTTTGAGGTTTTGGATCAACAATACAACATCACCTTCAAAATTCTCTAACAACCCAACTTCTTTTTAGATGTCATCATTGCAACTCTTGTTCCAAAAATGTTGATAGATCATTTTTTGGATGCCATCTTTCCTGTACGAGAAT
>LPNX010239809.1:13392-35266 GCA_001517045.1 Pseudotsuga menziesii | reverse complement strand
CAAACTGAGCAACTCAACTCTAGAGTCATTTATGGCCCTATCATGGCCAAAACGACACAACAACAACCCAAAAACGTGGGGAAAACAACATCAATCTCTCACCTGCATGAGGATAGAAGAATACAACCTGCATGAAGGGATTTACATACCCAGACCCACAATCATGAAGGGTTCCAACATAAACAGACCCAAAACATCCAGGGATTCAGACACAGACCAGATCCGATGGAAAATAGAACATGGTTGCCTACATGAGGAAGAAGGAATTCCCTGAGTGAGGAGAATGATCATCAGTGTGAAGGTGGAATCATGGAATCGGTTCCCTGATCCTGTGAGGGAAACGAGAATGCCCCTACCCCTGGGATTGCGTGTGGGCAAGGACTGACAGTCCTGCAAACTTTCACTGCTTCCCATTCATACACTCCCCAAGGGCAATAACTACCCAACCAACTCCTGCAGAATTAAATCGGTTGGTTGAATGAGACAAGGGAAAAAGGGCGAGTAAGACAAAAAGGATGGTTGACATCTAGATGGGTTCATCACTTGACACTTGGTTGTTCCCCAATGGCTCCCAAGGGTTAGACATCCCCCCCCCCCCTCATCCTTAGGAAACAATGCCCTTTTCATTGTTGTTGCATTGACATAGCTGGTTGTAGGTATTTTAACTAATGTTGCATATGTACATGGTGTCCAACATTATAACGTGCCTATCTAGCACAAAATACCATTGGCATCGCCGAAACATAGTATGACAATCAATGGTGGGGCGTTTTCCTATAGCCCACACCATGATCCATTACAATATATACATCATATACATTTAATGCAAACGGGGTCAAAACCGAGGTGTTAAAATTTGTATGCATGTCGGCCCAGAATATTTTTTTTAAAATTGTTATTTGTGAAGTCGACCTAGAAATAAAATATTAAATTGAATACAAGTCGGCTCCCCAAAATATGGTTGAAAATTAGTATAAATAGAGCACAAGGGCTCTCATTTGTTTGCATGAATTTTCGGTGGAGCTCTGAGATTTTTGGCTGAGGAAATTTTCGGTGGAGTAACTCACTAAACTGAGGTAGTTTGACTGGAAATTTCGTGGAGCAGACCAAGTACTGACATAGTTTTGAATTTTCATGGAAGTTTCTTGTTTGGATTTAAATTTTATGTGGCCCTAACCCTGCTAGGGTCTTCACCATGCAGGCCAATCCCTATCTAGGGCATTCTACAACAGGCCAAACCTTAGCAGAAGCCTTCAGGGCCTCTCCTAGGCAGGCCGCAGCCCTGCTAGGGCTTGTACAAGGCACCCGAACCTATAGACAGTCACTCACAGCACTTTTCTCAGCCTCAGAGGGTTTGTATAGTCAACTGCAGCTTCAGCACAGTCAACTGAAGCCTCAGTGCAGTCAATAGAAACATCATTTTGTTGGATTTGATCAGTGTCAGCAGCTCACTGGCTCAGTGACAATCATGTTCTATGGTTGATTTCTTCTTGGTATGTGATCCTATGAATTGAACATGACATTAGTCATATTTTTGGTGAAAGGAGAAGCAAAGCTTTTGTGATAAGGAGCAGCCCAAATAGTATCAACTGTGTGTAACCAGCAGTATGAGATTTATTTTGTAACACCACATAATTTCTTTTGTGATGTAGAAGTCTCATGGTGGAGACTGGATTTGTGGCAGCATCGCCAGTTCGCTTTTACGAGCACATTAGCAGCAGATCTGAGGTTATGATGAGGAATCATGCCCTATTCAAACATTTGCAACAGCAATTTTGAAGACCCTCAATTGCTAGGGTTACGGCAGAAAAATGCACTTACAGTCCTCTTTCAAGCACATACCAGTCCTTAACAGACCCGAGTTATTCCACAGAAACCTGAGGTTTACTAGCACCTGAATTCTTGCTGAAGGTCACCCACACAGTCAAGCCAAGTAAGTGGTATGCATGATATGATGATGATGACGTTTATGATGACTAACACTCTATGATATATTGATACATGCTCATTGATGATGCTACTTAATGAACACTTGTACACAATCATGCATATCCTATGATGGCAATCTTGAATTTGCAAGAGAAGCTACAACAATACAAGGTATGTTCAGTCTTGCAGATGTCTTGTATTAGTTCTTGTTCTGATTAACAAGACACAATATACAAATTGTTTAGTTTTCTAAGTTGATGGGATGGAATTTAGTTGAGCAGAAGTTGCTTATGTTTTTTAAGTCAAAGGAAGCCTTGATTAAGCTTTGAAAAGAATCACTTTGGGTTGACTTAGGTTGACTGAGTTTGAAGATAATCAAATTAAAGATTAACTTGACAGTGATATAGGAAAGCAGTGACATGGTTGTGAGAACTAAAAAATAGACTGATAAGTGGGCAGGAATATCTCTTTGTCTTGGTCTTGGCATAAATGTATTCCTTGATGCGCAGAAGTAAAAGGAGCAGATCTTTAACATAACAGCAGCTGATCCGAGATGTGTGACAGCCACGATTGATGGTGGAAGTAGTGACAATACTTATTGAAGTTATTGACTTAACATTGACAAGTTAATTAACAAGTGACATGACAGTAGCATATGAGCAGTGTATATGGTTCATTACAGCACATACATAGTTCAGCATTCACTCTCCACAGTCAACTTTTGCTACAGCAGATTGACATGACAGAGTTGGTGAATATGAGAAGCATTGAAGGCATTTTTGGTTAATATTCTTCTCTGAAAATTTGTGGGTCTCTGAGGCAACAATACAGTAGCAGTCCAAATTTATTTTGTCTAATTTTTAAGTATTTTTGGAGCAGCAGTAAAACAATGTTTGTTGTTGGACTGAAGTAGCTGTTTGATGGGATATGGACAGTAAAAAAAAATACACACTATCTGAACAGCAGTAAGGGCAGTTCGGTGATAGCCATTTGGCCAGTGTAGTGTTGTGATGCCACTGCCAACAGGTGACATGAATAGACTTTGATGATGTTGCCTTTCTCCACCACATAGGAAGCACAAACATTGCAGGATAAGTCTCTTTATTTGAGATCACAGGGTATACTCTTTTGATTTGTTCATGATAAGATTGCAAATTACAGAACTTGGATCTTTGGGTATATACAGTCCTATTTGGTTTGCAGCGGTAGAATAGGAATAGTTCTGAAGTATACCACATTCATCCACAGCATCAGTAAGAGGATACATAACAAGTCTTACAGTAGAAAGTCAAAGGTTTTCTACAGTGATGTGTGAAGAATTTGTGTGCATGCTTTTCTATACTGTAAGATGATGAAGATATGATGATAATATGAGCATGATATCTCAGTTATATGTATGCACAGTGTATGGGCAGACCTTGTTAATATAAGAAGATTTTGTGGACATCAGCAGACCTTCATGAACAGTCTTGAAGTCTTTAACAGTGCATGATGAAGCTTGAAGATATGAAGATTGATTTGAAGAGGATATGAGCAGACCTCTTGATGACAAGCAACCAGATGATGAAAATCTTGATTGTTGTTTGACAGTATGGTTTGTGAAGACCTTTATGCTGACTGATTGAGTATGGTATGATGATGATGTGACCTGATGTCTTGGCAGTATTGAAGAGCAGTTTTTGATGAATAGAGAAGATTGAGCAGTTTGTTGCAGAAGTGTTGATGAGAGTGGTGATTAGATGATCAACAGTATTGACCAGCAGCAGAACAGATTGAAGAGATAGATGATGTTGATGTGACACAGTGACAATAAGCTTTAATTGTAATAGCAAGCTTGTCTTGCTTTTGAGGTTAGGATACCTCAAACCCTTCTTAGCAGGGTCTAAGAAAACCAGGAAGGGTCCTGGATGTAGAGTAGGTGCTGATTTTACCTAACGGTTGTAGCCGAGCCAAAACTAATACAAAAATATTACAAAAGTAAATGGTGTTGTGTTCTTTTGTGTTATGGTTCTTGATTATTCAAATGCCTTTGATATGTGAATGATGAAGTGAAAGATGCTTATGAAATGATTAATAGATTAGCAGAATAATCGTATGATGAATTGATAGTTGATTGTGATAAGCTAAGAAAAGTTTTAAAACTGGCTTCACACTGATTCACCCCCCCTCTCAGTGTCTAACACTAATTTCCGCATCGAAAACTGAAAATGCTCGGAATCAAATTCTGCTTCGACAGAAAGATGTGCCATTTAATGGAGAGTCGTCCTAGCATACTTTTGCTAATGGATTGTGGAGAGAGACCCAAAAAGTAAGAAGTCCTAGCTTCTGTAGCTGCACAATGTCTTCTTCTCAGGTTAGCTCTGATACCATGTTATTTTTTCATCATATAAGCTAGCATTATTATGTTAGGATCTTTTCACTGAGAGAATAACAAGCACAGCAATAAAACATAAGCACATCACAAGAGACAAGAGACACAAAGAGTTTTCCTCGGGGAAACCATAAAGGAGAAAACCCTGCAACTTCCTTAGAGATAGAATCAGCACAAAATGGTAAGACCAGAAAATAGTAAGATGATCTTCCGACAGCAACAGTCTCTCTCTCTCATACTAAGAGAGCTTCTCCTCTCTCACTCATGCACCCTCAATGAGTGAGTGTGTTTGTTGCAAGTGAGATAAATAGAGAGGCTCACTCTCTATTTATATTCTTTCATTCACTTGAAGTGCACTCCAACATGTCAGCCTCACTTAACAATTACTTACTAGAGCCGACATCTCTAGGAGTGTCTAATAACCCTAGTGCCCCACCACTTGTGGGGACTTTTCCTCCTCCGACCAATAGGAGGGTAACACAATGGTGGGGACTATTTCCCCGACTTACAATGACTCACCTAGGGTTGAATTCACTAGGATAGTCTAAACCCAAGGGCCCCACAACTGTGGGGACTTTAACCCTTGACCAATAGGAGGGTTACCCACAATGACTTGACATGACTTTCTCATTATAGAAACTTCCCGATTGGAACATCGGGGCACGAAATGACTCAAATACATCCTGGAATAAACATCGGGTTGCAATAGATAAGAAATACAAGTGAATACATTCCGAAGTTACAATTACATCAACAACAAAAAATCCAGCGACATATAAGCTTGGAGACATTTAAAACATATGAAGATGCACTGACCAAATCTATGCAAGTAGAGATGGATGAGGATTTCCCAACATATCCCGTCAATACTAGGCTGGAAGAACAGTTGGAAATCATGCAAAAATATTTGAAAGAGCTGAACCTCAAAAATCAGGATGTTTGGTGCACAAAATGCTCCACAACCGGACACACTAAAGATAATTGTCGACGAGACATTCATTTTGGTAAAAAAAAATGCTTATGTGACATTTTCCAAGAACATGAAGAGCATTCAACGAAATCCTGCCCATATAACAAGAAGAATAGCAAAGCATATTAGTGTGCAATCTGTGAGGTAAAAAGTCACGCAATGGCCGACTGCCACTTGAACATGAAGAATCAACAAAACTATTAATAAGTATACCAAACGAATCCAGTCGCGTAGAATAATGATAACATTCCAAGGAGTAATGATCAAAATGAGCTGAATAATCAAAGATATGAAGGCTGTCGATACGAGCGCCCGTTCGACAATCGTCGTGGAGGATTTGGAGGTCGAGGACGATTTTTTGGAAACCGTGACAATCGACCACGATGACCCATCCAATGCTTTACATGTTCTAATGAAGGACACCGCTACACAGGCTGTCCATACAAGGATAAAACTGATCTAAAGTTTTGTACTAGCTATGGTGTGGCTGATCACTCACGAGAGGATTGTCCCACCATACGTGACAGGATTAATAAAAAAAACGTTAATGTCTTGTCATGTGTTCAGAAACATGTTGCAAAGCATACAAAGAAACTACATATAGTCACTCGACAAGGGATGAAAATTGGAGATGATAACCCACATATAAGCAAAATTAAAGAAAAAAATGATTATCCTAACCCGACGAAACAAAAACAATTATATAACGATGCATCAAACATGTTTCAGGAATTTGCTAGACAGGAAGCACTTGATGACAGGAGAGAAAACACACTTGAAGAACTATTCAGTTTAATACAGAATGATAAATCGGTGTCTCAATTCATTGACTTATTATATAATATGAAGCACAAAAATAATATAGATAAACAACCAAAAAATATATGCAATTTGAATAAAAAAGACAAGAGTGATGCTGACCCACTTGTTGAACTTGAAATTGAAGGATATCATGTTCGACAAGTCGTTCTCGACTTCGCTTCACAAGTAAATATTATGGCACGAGATACATGGGAACAGTTCGGCAGACCTCGACTAAACAAGTCAGGATTATACCTCAAATTAGCCGACCAAGGACTAATCGAACCCATTGGGGTTTGGAGAAATGTTGATTCAACGATAAAAGGCATATCGACTTCAAAATTATCGACCCTAAGGAAGGATCCAGCTCCTTCCCAGCCTTGGTAGGTCGACCATGAGGAAGAAAAATGAAAGCATCAATATCTTTATACAAGGAAAGAATAAAATTAAAAGGGAATGGACATAAAGTTATTGTCCACATTCATCCTTCCCAAGGAGAACCTTGGACCGAACCTATTGATGAAGAAGTCAACATTCGACAACTATACCAAATACACAATAATGAAGACTATACTGAACCCAATATTCATGGTGAACTTCATCTAGGGTACCAGGACTCGATCGGATATAACTCATATGCAGAATTATATGATTGTGAGATTGAAAATTATGAAACGCAAGCAAGAGGTTGTTGGACCATTCAATCTATCTAGAAGAAACCAACCTGACAATGATTTTCTATATCGACTATCCCAAAAATATTTGAGAAAATAATAAGGGAATACCCCTCATTACCACCAATAAAAACCGATAATAAACAGAGTTTTAAGTAGAACAAGTCTCTAAGAACCTAGGTGAACATGGCCGACTTCAAAGCCTGGTCAAAACATTTACAAGATAAGCTGCTCGATGGTGGGACACCCATTAGTCAAGGCTACAAATGTGGACAACAGCTTCGACTTTCTTTGTAGAAAGATTTGGAGGAAGGAAGCTAACAAAACAGGCACAAAGACATGTCTTCATCGAAGGACAAGATCCAGAAAATCATATAAGAATATGTGAAACAAAGTGGAGAAGACTTGGTTACAAAGACGAACATATACGGCCGCACCTATTTCCCTCAACACTAGACAACCTACCTAACAAGTGGTATAAAATGGAAGAAGCACGAGGCGAAGCATTTCTATGGAATGAGCTTAAAGAAAATTTCATTAAATATTTTAGCTTTATATCGGAAGACACAAAATTAGTCGAAGCTACAAAATAGATAAAAACATTTATACAGCCGACTACCAATGAGTCGACACAAAATAGAAGCTGACCAAATACAACATGCTATAATGTTCCATCCAACAAAATACCATAGTCGACAAGACTCCAATTAGAAAATGAACACACAAATGGGAGGAGCTTTCAATGGAATATCGATCACCCAAAAACAATCAAACTAGTGAAAACGATATTCAAAATTGAGTCGACCAGCAAAAACGACACCGACCGAATGAAAACAACAGACTTTCCAGCAACATTTTCACAGTTCAAAGAAGGTAGTCGACATATTAATGAAAGTAAAGCACCAGAATGGATGGATGCAAAAGTAAAAACTAAAGAAATTGACATTTCTAATGATAATAGACCAAAAATGGCAAAAATTGGCGACTATTGGAGCGAAGAACAAACCATATAGATCTTCGACTTATTAAAATAATTTCAAGATGTATTTTCATGAGACTACAAAGACTAAGGATTAGTAGCGAAAATGGGTGAGATGAATATAAACATCAAACCTGATGCCCGACTTGTCAAGAAAAGACCTTATAAGTTGGCGCATAAATATAAGGAAATAGTTAAAAAGGAGATTGATAATATGCTTATAGCCAGAATAATTTACCCCATCGGCCAGTCGGAATGGGCAAGCCCAATGGTCGTCCAACCGAAAAAGCACAACCCAACAAAACTATGAATCTGTGTCGATTTTTGTGAATTAAACAAGGTTACCTTAACATATCCATTCCCAACTCCATACGCTGATGAAATCCTAAACACAGTCACAGGACATGAATGCTATTCATTTACGGATGGATTCTCAGTGTATAATCAGGTGCCAATAGCCAAAGAATATAAAAAAAAGACAACCTTCGTATGTGAATTTGGTTCATTTTCCTACAGAGTCATGCCATTTGGGCTAAAAAATGCACATGCAGTGTTTTCAAGAATAGTTGTCAAGACATTTCAAGAATACATCTACAAAACAATGGCAATATACTTCGACGACTGGAAAATATACTCTATGCTGAAATACCACTGTAAATGGTTAAGGATTATGCTGGAACGTTGCCGACAGATTCAGTTATCTCTCAATATAAATAAATGTATATTCTTAACCCCTATAGTAATCCTATTAGGGAATATCGTATGCAAATAAGTTATCAAAGTCGACTTTGCAAAGAGAAAACTTATATTCGACTTAAAGCTGCTAGTGAACCCAAAACAGGTCAGAGTACTATTGGGACATACATGTTACTATAGAAAATTCATTCGGCACTACTCTGATATGACATATGCTCTAGAAGAACTGTTAAGAGAAGATCAAGAGTTTAACTGGACATAAGAATGTGATACGTCCTTCTACACATTAAAAAGAAAATTAGTCAAAGCACCCATTCTTTGATTCCCGAACTGGTCGATCAAATTTCATGTGCACATTGATGCCTCAGGCTTAGCAATAGGAGCAATATTGACACAACCTGGCAAAGATGGCATGTATTACCCAATCATATACAGTAGTATAAAATTAAACAAAGTTGAATGCAACTACTCCATAACAGAAAGGGAGGCATTAGGTATGGTGTTCGCCCTTCAAAAGTATCGACACTAGCTACTAGCTAACCCCTTCATATTCTATACAGATCATCAAGCATTAAAATGCCTTGTCAATAAACCTTTGCACCACGGGAGAATCTATCGTTGGCTATTGCTATTCCAAGAATTTGAATTCGAAGTCGTCGTTCGACCAGGAAAGCTAAATGTCGGTCCTGACCACTTATCAAAAATTGACACAGGGGAGGAGCTGACAGGAGTCAAAAATGACCTACCAGATGCACACGTATTCCTAATAGAAGCTGTTCCTGCAGAATTAGAGGAAATAATGCAATTATTAGAGAATTGTTGAGAACCAGAAGGCATGAACAATATGAAAAAGCAAATTTTAGCCATGAAAGCAGCCCCATACACCTTAATCAACGGATTCTTATACAAAATAGGCTTGGAAAAAATACTCTATCGATGTGTTTTAGAACATGAATGGGAAAATATTATGCATGAAGCAAATTATGGACTGACGGGAGGACACTTTCAGTTGGATACAACTGCAAAGAAAATACAACAATCATGACTATGGTGGTCGACGCTATACAAAGACTGTAAAAAGTTTGTGAGCAAATGTGATCATTACCAACGTATAGGTCAACTGCTACCTAGTACAGAAATGCCTTTAATATCAGTAAACCTAAGCCTCAAATTCGAAATATAGGCTATTGACTTTATAGGTCCATTTCTAGTCCCAACAAAAAGGATAGGTGCAAGATATATTATAACAGCAGTAGAATATGTCACTAAATGGGCATAAGGAGAACCTGTCGACACTTGTTCTAGTGAGGTAGCTTCTAAATTCATATATGAGAACATTATCACTAGGCTTGGTTGTCCGATAACCTTAATCAGTGATCAAGGCTCACACTTCATCAATAAAACAATCACATCATTGACAGAATAGTTCAAAATTGACCATCGACGAAGAACAGCTTATCACCCTCAGTCGAATGGGGCGATAGAAGCATTCAAAAAACACTAACAAAGGGTCTAACAAAAATATGCAATACCGACAAAGATTCCTGGGATGAGAAAATCCCTGCAATATTATGGGCGTACAGGACATCATATAAACGTTCAACCGACCAAACACCCTTTCGACTAGTCTACGGCCAAGAAGCAGTTGTTCCTTTACATTTTCGACAGCATACACCGGTGATAGCTGACATATTACATATCAATGTTGAATAAGTAAGAAAGGATCAACTAATGCAATTAGCCAAACTAGAAGAACATCGATTGCTTTCTATTCAACACCAAGAAATTCAGAAGCAACAACAGAAGGCTTGGCACGATCGAAACATCAAAAACAAGAATTTGTCGGTCAGAGACCTTGCATTACTATACAATAGTCGGGTGAAAGGAAAACCGAAAAAGTTACACACATAATGGAAGGGACCTTATATTATCAAAGAAATCAATGCCAATGGATCAGTTCAACTGAGAACATTATAGGCCACAATATTTCGGAAGCTGGTAAATGGTGCCTGACTAAAAAAGTAAAAAAAAAAGGAAAAAAGAAAAGAAAAAGCAAAGCAGTTTTTAATTGTTAAAAATTATATATAAAAATAAAAAACCTAAAACTCGAAAAGGAATCAAGGAAAATCAAAATGAAGTTAGACAGGCATAGTAGACCATTCAACAATAATCAACATTTTTACCATCGACATACCATAGATCAACCATGCCTTCATCATCGACAAGAGGATGAAAACGTCAAATCAACCCATCATGACTACAGTCAGAGGGAGCGTCGAAACCAGAACGTATTAACTTAGCCTTCATTAGAGCATCCTTTACCATCAAATCCGCCATTACTAACACCATCGACAAAATCGCCACCTGCTCTGCTTATAAATACTACGCCAGTCAAAGAACACATATTGTTTCATCAAGATCTACACCGACAGAATTACCAAACCCCCTTGAGCAAATCAACCACCAAGAGAGCTGAACAGACAATCGACAAAATGGCCCCAAAACAAACTAGATCCATGAAATCCAAAGTAAAAGAGTTGGAATGTGCCGTAATTCCACTAGTAAAACAATTAAGAAACATTAAAAACGTGAAAGTACAGGAAGGTTCGTGGGAGAAACACTGGGAATAAATCAAAGAATGGGATTACCAGGGAAAGTCAAGAATGATAGAGGAAGCGGAGAAGGTAAACCATAGCACTATTATTAACTTTCTAAATGCACCTCTCATGGCTAGTTTTGGAGGGACGAAGGAAACTATTGTAAAATTCACAATCAGCCAATACCATAATGGGAAGTTCTACTTTGACACACCGGTGGAAATATCAGCCGAAACCATTTACAAACTCACTGGGCTATCCAAAAAAGGTGACCTTGTTCCTATAGGAATCAAGGAAGGATTAGTCGAAAGGATAACGGGAACACTAGTAGGGAAAAACTCAAAGGGGTTAATAATCAAGCAAGTCCAAGCCACCACACCCAAAATAGTGTCCAAAATTGTGTCCATCGGCTTGACTATCTATCACAGGACATGACTGTGACTTGAAGATTGACGTGCTAGAAGCAGTCGACTACATAGCAAGCACGGGAAAGATATACTGTTGGGCCCAATACATGGTCGACATACTCAAATCCATCTGTGAGAAGTGCCAAGAATCAGGTGCAATAATCAGATTCCCATCACTCTTAATATGGATAGCTATGTACCACCTATGTCCAATCAGGCATAAAGACTTCTTGGATCCATCTAGGTTTCATATGTGGTGCTTTAAGCCTTTTTCAATGACTAGAACCCCACTAGAACAAGAAGAAAGCAAAGTGTTCCTAGAACATTGGTTTCAAGATCTTAAAATCAGAACAACCAGATGGAGGGTGCCTCAAAACATCCGAAGATATCTTCCTCCTACAACTCATATCCAACTAGAGTTCGACCATACAGCAGTATGGCATAAGCAAGGGTCGACAGCTAAGGAAAAAACACTCAACTACTATCCAACAGTCGAGGAGATCTTCACAGAGTCGGCCAGGCAATGCAAAACAGACATCACCATACTGGAGGCTGGAAAAGAAAGTAACCAAGTCATTCTAGAGCCTTTGAACGAACAGGACAAGGAGGAAGAATATGAAGTCAACCTTCATATTAGTACTTTCACCTTCATATTAGTACTTTTACTTTCTTAAAAGCACAAATATCCACTACTCTAGGAGTAATGTAACTATGAGTAGAACCAAGGTCAATCAAAATAGAAACAGATTGCTCAACAATCTTACCTACAAATTCAACCACAGTTGACTGGTGATCTTCCTAACGGTCCTCCAGTGGTGCATAAATCCTAGGGATGGCCTTTACTACTTGACCCATTGTTTCTACCTCTTGAAGGTTGTAGGATGGAATTGGTTTCTCATTCTCAAGTGGAAAATTCCTGCGCATGTGGGGTCCTCCACATTTCCAACATTGGAGAGGTTCTCTGTTCTGTTGTAGTTCTCTAGGATTTTATCCCATCACTCTGGTTGGCTTCTTCTTAGCTTGTGATGGTTACTTCTGCTGATTCCTGAAGTTAGAGGGTTTGAAACCTTTCTTCCTTTGATCAGAATTCTCATTCCTGTTATCCTTCCATGTCTTCTGGTAATCGGGCTTTCCCCTACTTTTCTCATAGCAGTACTTAGCTTTCGTGATTGCCTCTTCCAGAGTTCTAGGCTCATAGAACTCAATTCTTTCCTTTTAGGAATGAGGCAATCCACTCAGAAAGCGTTGGATCTTTACCTTTTCATCCCTGATGTACCTGACATACCTCAACAATTCCAAGAACTTGTTGGCATACTCCTCCATGGTCTGCTGTCCCAATCTTAGCTCATGGAAATCCTTAATCTTGTCATCATAATACCTGTCAGAGAGGTATTTCTGCTTGAAATACTTCTTGAATTGCTTCCACTTAAACCTTCTTTCATTGATCCTCTTTACCTCTCTGAGGTGCTCCCACCAAATGGATGCCCTCCCATTCAGATTGAATATGGAAACCCTTGCCTTCATGTTTCCTAAATAGTCCTGAACTTGGAAATACTTCTTTATCCCAAGAAGCCAAGCTTCAGCTTCTTTTCCAGTCTTTACTTCACCATCAAACTTAGGAGGTTTAGTCTTCTTGAATTCATCTTGAGAGCGATCCCTGTGGCGCCTCTTTCTCTTGCTTTTGCGAGAATACGAGCCCAAATCCCCACTGGATTCTTCCGAGTCATATGACCCACTAGAAGACCTTCTTCTTCTTCAGGTACTGCTCTTACTACCTTCTGGTTTTGTTGTACCATGACCAGAGTCCATATTTCTTTTTAAGTCGGTCAAACCTTGCAACATAGTAGCATTCAACCATGGACAATTTTAGGGGCAAAATTTAGCCCATGGGCTATTTTTAGGGGGGTTTCTCCAAAAACAGATTCACCATTTTTCAATTTTTGAAGCCTTGTTTCACCCAATTTTGATCGGGTTAAATTTTTTCACCCTAAAAATCGCCAATTTATTATATAAACGATATAAAATCCTTGGAAATTAAATTTTTTTTTGAAAAATATCGCCAAACATTTTATAGTTGGTGTTTTAAGAATTGGTAAGATTCGCTAACATTTATATACTTTTAAATAAGTATGGTTCCTTAAAATCATCCCTGCATTCAACTGATGCTTCTCTTCCTGGGATTTAGTCAAGTTTCTCATGGTGGCTGTAATGTCTGGCGGAGTCTCTTGAAATCTCCTTCCATTAGAATCTATATCATCGTTTCCAACTCTTGCATTTCCCCCCATAACATCTCGCGCATGCTCATAGGAATTTCGTGCATCATATCTGTCGTGGGTTCTCATGGCTGAACCACAACTTACCTTACCAAACTACACTACCTGGAACACTACTTTGGAAAGTGGCCATGATTCTACAAAATGTGTTAATACATACAATTGTTATCCACATAACATTCACATGAATGATACATTACTTACCTTTACTTGGAAAAATCATACATTGACGACTTTGTCAAAACATAAAATTTTATTTCCCCAAGAACGACTGTCTGAAGGGGACGAAGGGGGTAAAGGGGGATTTCCCCTTTTGGGTGGGTCAAGGGAAGCGCCCTTGTTTTTTCGTAAATCCTTTGATTTCATGCAATCTAGAGCATAACCCTACTGCAATTTTTCCATCTTTCTAGCCCATGCAATCCCAAAGAAAAACCTGTTGATTTTCCCTGCCAAAACCCTGTTTCAACTCAATCTTCAGTTTTCTTCTGCTGAGTCAAAAAGATATTCAAATTCCATCCACCACTGTAGCAGCTCAATCTTCATTTGTCATCTACCGCCATCGACTCTTTCTTCATCTTTCGTCCTGCGCCCTCGGCTACAATTTCTTTTTCCAGCCGCTGCCGTAGCGGCTCGACTTTCGGTTTCTGGCCGCCGTTGTGGCTCGTTATTCTTTTTCTAGCCGTCTCTACGTAGGATCCATTTCCATCTTTTCTTCGTCGTCACGGAATATCTTACGTATTCTCTCCCGGCCAAGTCTTCTACTGTAGCGGCTCACTCTTCGACTTTCGGTCATCGTACCGCATCGGAAGCCTTTCCGTTTTCCAGCGGCTGTAGCAGCATGGTCCTCCTCTTCACTCCTCTGCCATAGCATCTTCTTCTTCAAGTTTCACCCACTTCCATTGTGGCTCGAAATTCACTTTTTGTCTTCCGTAGCGTCTCCAAATTTCGCTTTCATCCGCCGTCGCTACGGAAATTTTCTAGGTTTTCTCCCGCCACTCGTCATCTCAAAACTTGCCGAGCAAGCCGCCGTTGCGGCTCAGTATTTGACTTTCTGCCGCTACCGGGGAAGAATTCTTCACACTTAGAAAAATTTTAAAGAAATTTCTCATCGGCTTACCTCAGCCAACATGCATCAGCTCGCTTCTGGTGAAGGAATCCAACGTATCGGATGGACTTGGCCAAAGTCATCCGATATTTTTATACTTAAAGGAATTTTCAAAATTTCTCTGCTGGCCAATGATTCAACAGAGGTTATCCCACCTCTGTTAACTAATTTTCTTGGCCCATAGAGGCCCAATCCTGCAACCTGTAAGCTCTGATACCAGCTGTCAAAGAGGACGCGACTGAACATGCTAACTAAGCACCCGCGCAAAACCATGCCCCATGAACATAAACATGAAGGTAATATAAAATGCATGCTGATAAAATCATACGCATAAGATAGATACAATATACACATGCAAATATCTAATTCATGTAAACAAGCAGCGAAAGGAAATACATGTCATCATACATTCACAACATATAAGCATTCATCATGTTCATTCATAAAATAATACAATTGAAAGGATTTAAGCGCAAGAATACTTATCTTCAGGAAAGCTTGTCCTGCAACAAGCTATGTCACTGCAACATTCCACCCAACCATAGGCCAATGTGCTCATCAATATCTCAGCAACACTACCACCCCCGAGTTGGGCATGATTGCACAAGGGGTAAGGGGAAACTAGAAAGCTCACACATAGCCAAGGGTACACAACTCAGCCAAGCCAACACGGTTGGGTTTATCAGGCCAAGGTTCCACAACAAGACATATCCAAGCCAACAAAGTTGGGTTTATCAGGCTATTAGGAGCTGGAAACGCTGGCTGCTAAGCTAGTGGGCTCACTAAAAAGCTAAGGACACCTGCACCGAAGCTAGCCTGACTTCTAAGACATTCGCACTCACCCAACACAAGGAATCATCCCATTCTCTGTTGTACAGTCCCTCGGGCCATGAATTCCCTTCCACTGTTATTCAGGGGGTGTAGAGAATAAATCCATCCCTCTAGCTCAGTCTCTGAGGCTCCTGCACACACTATGTTTATCAAGCACACTCAAGCTCCATTTCCACTCCAAAACAGTCCAAAGACCAACAACCACAGAACGCACATCAATTCACAACTCTGGAATTTGAAGGAAAACACCACTGAGCAAAATTGGAACGACAATTGGGTAATACACATCTCAAACTGAGCAACTCAACTCTAGAGTCATTTATCGCCCTATCATGGCCAAAACGACACAACAACAACCCAAAAACGTGGGGAAAACAACATCGATCTCTCACCTACGTGAGGATAGAAGAATACAACCTGCATGAAGGGATTTACATACCCAGACCCACAATTGTGAAGGGTTCCAACATACACAGACCCAAAATGTCCAAGGATTTAGACACAGACCAGATCTGATGGAAAATAGAACATGGTTGCCTACATGAGGAAGAACGAATTCCCTGAGTGAAGAGAATGACCGTCTGTGTGAAGGTGGAATCATGGAACCAGTTCCCTGATCCCATGAGGGAAACGAGAATGCCCCTTCCCCTGGGATTGCGTGTGGGCAAGGACTAACAGTCCTACAAACTTTCACGGCTGCCCATTCATACGTTCCCCAAGGGCAATAACTACCCAACCAACTCCTGCAAAATTAAATCGGTTGGTTGAATGAGACAATGGAAAAAGGGTGAGTAAGACAAAAAGGATGGTTGACATCTAGATGGGTTCATCACTTGACACTTGGTTGTTCCCCAATGGCTCCCAAGGGTTAGACATCCCCCCCCCCAATCCTTAGGAAACAATGCCCTTTTCATTGTTGTTGCATTGACATAGCTGGTTGTAGGTATTTTAACTAATTTTGCATATGTACATGGTGTCCAACATTATAACGTGCCTATATAGCACAAAATACCATCGGCATCGCTGAAAAATAGTACGACAATCAATGGTGGGGCGTTTTCCTATAGCCCACACCATGATCCATTACAATATATACATCATATATATTTAATGCAAACGGGGTCAAAACCGAGGTGTTACAATTGGGTTAAGAAGTAGCAAGGTCAACTTATTTCACATAGGTTGTTTTATATATTTAACTATATTTCCCTGAAGCTTACTAAGATTTGGGATTGGGTGTCTAAGGTTCATGGTTACTTCTACTGATTCCTGAAGTTAGAGGGTTTGAAACCTTTCTTCCTTTGATCATAATTCTCATTCCTGTTATCCTTCCATGTCTTCTGGTAATCGGGCTTTCCCCTACTTTTCTCATAGCAGTACTTAGCTTCCTGATTGCCTCTTCCAGAGTTCTAGGCTCATAGAACTCAATTATTTCCTTTTAGGAATGAGGCAATCCACTCAGAAAGCGTTGGATCTTTATCTTTTCATCCCTTATGTACCTGAAATACCTCAACAATTCCAAGAACTTGTTGGCATACTCCTCCATGGTCTGCTGTCCCAATCTTAGCTCATGGAACTCCTTAATCTTGTCATCATAATACCTGTCAGAGAGGTATTTCTGCTTGAAATACTTCTTGAATTGCTTCCACTTAAACCTTCTTTCGTTGATCCTCTTTACCTCTCTGAGGTGCTCCCACCAAATGGATGCCCTCCCATTCAGATTGAATATGGAAACCCTTGCCTTCATGTTTCCTAAATAGTCCTGAACTTGGAAATACTTCTTTATCCCAAGAAGCCAAGCTTCAGCTTCTTTTCCAGTCTTTACTTCACCATCAAACTTAGGAGGTTTAGTCTTCTTGAATTCATCTTGAGAGCGATCCCTGTGGCGCCTCTTTCTCTTGATTTTGCGAGAATACGAGCCCGAATCCCTACTGGATTCTTCTGAGTCATATGACCCACTAGAAGACCTTCTTCTTCTTCAGGTACTGCTCTTACTACCTTCTGGTTTTGTTGTACCATGACCAGAGTCCATATTTCTTTGTAAGTCGGTCAAACCTTGCAACATAGTAGCATTCAACCATGGACAATTTTAGGGGCAAAATTTAGCCCATGGGCTATTTTTAGGGGGGTTTCTCCAAAAACAGATTCACCATTTTTCAATTTTTGAAGCCTTGTTTCACCCAATTTTGATCGGGTTAAATTTTTTCACCCTAAAAATCGCCAATTTATTATATAAACGATATAAAATCCTTGGAAATTATTTTTTTTTGCAAAATATCGCCAAACATTTTATAGTTGGTGTTTTAATAATTGGTAAGATTCGCTAACATTTATACACTTTTAAATAAGTATGGTTCCTTAAAATCATCCCTGCATTCAACTGATGCTTCTCTTCCTGGGATTTAATCAAGTTTCTCATGGTGGTTGTAATGTCTGGCGGAGTCTCTTGAAATCTCCTTCCATTAGAATCTATATCATCATTTCCAACTCTTGCATTTTCCCCCATAACATCTCGCGCATGCTCATAGGAATTTCGTGCATCATATCTGTCGTGGGTTCTCATGGCTGAACCACAACTTACCTTACCAAACTACACTACCTGGAACACTACTTTGGAAAGTGGCCATGATTTTGCAAAATGTGTTAATACATACAATTGTTAGCCACATAACATTCACATGAATGATACATTACTTACCTTTACTTGGAAAAATCATACATTGACGACTTTGTCAAAACATAAAATTTTATTTCCCCAAGAACGACTGTCTGAAGCGGACGAAGGGGGTAAAGGGGGCTTTCCCCCTTTTGGGTGGGTCAAGGGAAGCGCCCTTGTTTTTTTGTAAATACTTTGATTTCATGCAATCTAGAGCATAACCCTACTGCAATTTTTCCATCTTTCTAGCCCATGCAATCCCAAAGAAAAACCTGTTGATTTTCCCTGCCAAAACCCTGTTTCAACTCAATCTTCAGTTTTCTTCTGCTGAGTCGAAAAGATATTCAACTTCCATCCGCCACTGTAGCAGCTCAATCTTCATTTGTCATCTACCGCCATCGGCTCTTTCTTCATCTTTCGTCCGGCGCCCTCGGCTACAATTTCTTTTTCCAGCCGTTGCCGTAGCGGCTCGACTTTCGGTTTCTGGCCGCCGTTGCGGCTCGTTCTTCTTTTTCTAGCCGTCTCTACGTAGGCTCCATTTCCATCTTTTCTTCGTCGTCAGGGAATATCTTACGTCTTCTCTCCCGGCCAAGTCTTCTACTGTAGTGGCTCACTCTTCGACTTTCGGTCATCGCGCCGCATCGGAAGCCTTTCCGTTTTCCAGCGGCTATAGCAGCTTGGTCCTCCTCTTCACTCCTCTGCCATAGCATCTTCTTCTTCAAGTTTCACCCACTGCCATTGTGGCTCGAAATTCACTTTTTGTCTTCCGTAGCGTCTCCAAATTTCGCTTTCATCCGCCGTCGCCACGGAAATTTTCTAGGTTTTCTCCCGCCACTCGTCATCTCAAAACTTGCCGAGTAAGCCGCCGTTGCGGCTCAGTATTTGACTTTCTGCCGCTACCGGGGAAGAATTCTTCACACTTAGAAAATTTTTAAAGAAATTTGTCATCGGCTTACCTCAGCCAACATGCATCAGCTCGCTTCTGGTGAAGGAATCCAACGTATCGGATGGACTTGGCCAAAGTCATTCGATATTTTTATACTTAAAGGAATTTTCAAAATTTCTCTGCTGGCCAATGATTCAACAGAGGTTATCCCACCTCTGTTAACTAATTTTCTTGGCCCATAGAGGCCCAATCCTGCAACCTGTAAGCTCTGATACCAGCTGTCAAAGAGGATGCGATTGAACATGCTAACTAAGCACCCACGCAAAACCATGCCCCATGAACATAAACATGAAGGTAATATAAAATGCATGCTGATAAAATCATACGCATATGATAGATACAATATACACATGCGAATATCTAATTCATGTAAACAAGCAGCGAAAGGAAATACATGTCATCATACATTCACAACATATAAGCATTCATCATGTTCATTCATAAAATAATACAATTGAAAGGATTTAAGCGCAAGAATACTTATCTTCAGGAAAGCTTGTCCTGCAACAAGCTATGTCACTGCAACATTCCACCCAACCATAGGCCAATGTGCTCATCAATCTCTCAGCAACACTACCACCCCCGATTTGGGCATGATTGCACAAGGGGTAAGGGGAAACTAGCAAGCTCACACATAGCCAAGGGTACACAACTCAGCCAAGCCAACACGGTTGGGTTTATCAGGCCAAGGTTCCACAACAAGACATAGCCAAGACAACAGAGTTGGGTTTATCAGGCTATTAGGAGCTGGAAACGCTGGCTGCTAAGCTAGTGGGCTCACTAAAAAGCTAAGGACACCTGCACCGAAGCTAGCCTGACTTCTAAGACATTCGCACTCACCCAACACAAGGAATCATCCCATTCTTTGTTGCACAGTCCCTCGGGCCATGAATTCCCTTCCACTGTTATTCAGGGGGTGTAGAGAATAAATCCATCCCTCTAGCTCAGTCTCTGAGGCTCCTGCACACACTATGTTTATCAAGCACACTCAGGCTCCATTTCCACTCCCAAACAGTCCAAAGACCAACAACCACAGAACGCACATCAATTCACAGCTCTGGAATTTGAAGGAAAACACCACCGAGCAAAATTGGAACGACAATTGGGTAATACACATCTCAAACTGAGCAACTCAACTCTAGAGTCATTTATGGCCCTATCATGGCCAAAACGACACAACAACAACCCAAAAACGTGGGGAAAACAACATCAATCTCTCACCTGCGTGAGGATAGAAGAATACAACCTGCATCAAGGGATTTACATACCCAGACCCACAATTGTGAAGGGTTCCAACATACACAGACCCAAAATGTCCAAGGATTCAGACACACACCAGATCTGATGGAAAATAGAACATGGTTTCCTACATGAGGAAGAACGAATTCCCTGAGTGAGGAGAATGATCGTCTTTGTGAAGGTGGAATCATGGAACCAGTTCCCTGATCCCATGAGGGAAAGGAGAATGCCCCTTCCCCTAGGATTGCATGTGGGCAAGGACTGACAGTCCTACAAACTTTCATTGTTGCCCATTCATACATTCCCCAAGGGCAATAACTACCCAACCAACTCCTTCAGAATTAAATCGGTTGGTTGAATGAGACAATGGAAAAAGGGTGAGTAAGACAAAAAGGATGGTTGACATCTAGATGGGTTCATCACTTGACACTTGGTTGTTCCCCAATGGCTCCCAAGGGTTAGACATCCCCCCCCCCCCCAATCCTTAGGAAACAATGCCCTTTTCATTGTTGTTGCATTGACATAGCTGGTTGTAGGTATTTTAACTAATTTTGCATATGTACATGGTGTCCAACATTATAACGTGCCTATCTAGCACAAAATACCATCGGCATCGCCGAAACATAGTACGACAATCAATGGTGGGGTGTTTGCCTATAGCCCACACCATGATCCATTACAATATATACATCATATACATTTAATGCAAACGGGGTCAAAACCGAGGTGTTACAATTGGGTTGAGAAGTAGCAAGGTCAACTTATTTCACATAGGTTGTTTTATATATTTAACTATATTTCCTTGAAGGTTACTAAGATTTGGGATTGGGTGTCTAAGGTTCATGGTTTCTTCTTGCAAGAATTTGCAGGGATGCACCTTAGGGCCAATAGTTTTTTCTTTATGGAATTTAACATCAAATAGGATGAAAAGTCTATTGTTCATGACGGGCCTTGGTTTTCTAGGAGCACTTACCCTTTTTATGAAAGCAAAAGCATGCGTCATCCCTTATGTCAAGCCATCTTTTGTTCCTATCTAGAAATTCCTAGTATGCCTTTGGAGTCTGGGCATCCTAATTCCCTTTGTTCCACATGAAATTCTCTTTGGAATATTGACATCCTAATTCCCTTTCTATTACGTTAAATTATCTTGATAAGTTCCCTTCTTTGACAATTAAGTAAGTGGATGTTGGAACTTTTAAGTAGGCTCAACTTTGCATTATGGATTATTTGGTGAATGGTCTCTTTGAAGAGATCATTCTTAAATGTAATGGTTGTTACTGGACTCAAATGTTGGAGTATTCAACACCTTTCTTTTCATCATATTTCTGTTTTTATGATGTCTACTTGGATATTCTTATTCTAAGATTATTGCTTTGGTTACTTCTTAAATAAAGATATGA
>LPNX010239809.1:0-12760 GCA_001517045.1 Pseudotsuga menziesii | reverse complement strand
TAACATTTTGATCATGTTGAATAATCATTGTTTGAATATCGTCTTATTTCCTCCTAGTGGATTTATGTCTAGCTTGGGGATGGCTTCTTGGCAGAAAAATAATGTTCTTCTTTTGCTCATGACTGAATACGATATGTTATTATAGCTCAATAAATATAAATGAGTTACATTTCATATGTTGAGCATTGAATTAAAGTGTTACTAAAGTGAGTTAAGGAAAATGCTAAGTGCAAGGTCATCAATAAGTGGTAAGAAAATTAATTAGTTGATCGATGTCATTCCTTTAATTAGATGCTGCATTGATGGTAATTCTAGCATGGTGCGATGAATAGATAAGTATTTGATTGTTAAAGTTACTATACGTTATACTTGTGGGGTCAACATAATGAAATAAGTTATTATTAAGTGTTGTATTTGTATATTGATTCTTAGGAATGGAATATTGATTTTGTACTCTTAAGTATCTTAAAAGTATCTTTGAATAAAGTCTCCACTTAGAAGACTCTTGATTTATATAAAGTGAACTATGGTTTCATACCTACATTTACTTCGTATAAGTTTAAGAGGAAAAAGTTAAGACTTGAGTTATCAAGTAGCTTACATGTTTATCTTATATGTGTGAATAAAGTCTAAAATGTTTTACTTTGATTACTAAATTAAGTGTGCTTTTAGGCTAACATTTTTATTGGTTGGTTAGATGAAGTTAAAAAAGAAAATTACCCCATATCCCTAAAAGTTACTTGAGAAATGGGGGTATGTCACACATCATTTCAAGAACATCCACTCGAGAAAGAATACCAATAAATTAATAAAAAAATGATTACATCAACATATTTTACAAATGAATATAAATAAAAGATAAATCTTAATTATAAATAATTTAGATATAACTATTTTTAATGCTTTATAATGATTCTGTATCAAAATGTATTTTACAATTTAAAATAAATAAAGTTATAGCTTAATTATTAAAAAAAATTAAATATAACAAATTTTTAATATTACAAATAAAAATCTTTTTTATTTTATATAATTATTTTGGTTTAATAAAAATATTAGTTTAATTTAATAAATCATTTTGATCTAATAAAAATATTAATTTAATTCAATAAATTTATATTTAAAAATTTACAATTTACAATATATAAATTTAATTCAATTTCTTTATAAATTAGAAAATAAAATGAGGCTTTAACTTTGAAATCTAGGCTCTTAATGTTGCCTTCTTGTACAATTAAAAAAATATAATGTCTAAATATTCTGGGTAAATTTACAGTGAGTATTTTGTGTAAATTTATAGTAAACAAAATCTACCACGCGGGGTTTAGATTCGTCAATTAAGGTTTGACGTTGAACACACAGTACAGTACAGGAAGGCGGCCACGTTCTCGCACAGTACAGGAACGTCGTCTTCGTCCTTAATATTCTTGCAGTTGCGGGTCCGAGATACATGATGTCCGAGATACATGATGTACTGTACTGCTTTGCATGTGAACGAAGAAGGCAGGCCGCAGGCATCTTTTATTTTCGCAGTTGCGGGTCCGAGATACATGATGTACTGTACTGCTTTGCATGTGAACGAAGAAGGCAGGCCGCAGGCATCTTTTATTTTCGCAGTTGCGGGTCCGAGACAGGGTTGGAATTTCAAATGGCAGACACCCGTCAAAATTGTCCATAACAATCAAAATCTGAAACGTTTTCTGTATTCTAAGCCAGATTTTGACGGTCTTGATAAAATCTTAGCTGTATTTGACGGGTAAAATGACCCATGACGGGCATTTATCCGTCAAATTCCATCCCTGGTCCGAGATACATGTACTGTACTGCTTTGCATGTGAACGAAGAAGGCAGGCATCTTTTTTTTCGCAGTTGCGGGTCCGAGATACATGTACTGTACTGCTTTGCATGTGAACGAAGAAGGCAGGCATCTTCTTTTTTCTTGCTTTCAATCAATCTTCTTGAGGGTCCCATTGTGGGCAGGGATGGAATTTGACGGGTAAATGCCTGTCATGGGTCAATTTACCCTTCAAATACAGCTAAGATTTTCTCGAGACCGTCAAAATCTGGCATAGAATACAGAAAATGTTTCAGATTTTGTTGGTCCCATATGAGAGTCTAGTATTCTACTGGTTTGCACACGAACTGATGAAGGCATTTTCTTTTGTCGGGCATCTTCTATTGTCCTTTACATCATCTTCTCCCATCCATCACTCGTTAAAGCTGAACGCACTCTCCATTACCTTTGCTAAAGCATCTTCATTTATTTGATGTGCATCATTTTTCCTTTTTTTTCATCTTCTGCATTGCTTTTGCTAAAGCATCTTCTTTTACTTGATGTATGTACGAGATGAGATTGGACATGAGATTGGACATGTATTGCTTGGCATGCCAATGAAAGTTTAATGTTCATACCTTAACTACGTCAATCTTCGGCTTTTCACTTCGATTACAAAAGCGCAAAATTGGATTCCGCCAGCTAAAAAACATGAACAGAAATGATGAATTACTTTCCAAGACAAACCTAATCTACCTCGCCGGTGCTAAAGCGATCATTTAAAAAAATAGCAAATTACTTTCTCAGGTGCTAACGCGATCATTTAAAAAAATAGCAAATTAAATTAAAAAAAACCAAAGAAAGAACCTCTCCCTCCGAGCGTATAAATGGTGTGTTTGTCTTATACATATAATTTTTTTTAATTGATTGGGTTGAGAGGTGTTCTATAGTCCAGTATGAGGTATTATGTCAGCCAAAATAGTATGGGAGAGATGTTGTTATATATATACACACTTAAATATAACATGATGATGAACACTGGTGAGTAACAATTTTGATGTATTTGTGGAATAAAACAATTAACCTATTTTTAGTGTTTATGATAATGATTATGATTAATAATTATATAAATTATTTTTATGTATTGAATTTTTAAATTTATTTAAAAATAAATTGGATTATATATATAATGAATTTGACATTATATAATGAATTTGACATTAAAAAATCATTTTTTTACAAATGTAAATAAAACATTTAAAAGGTCACATCCTTAGAGATGTAAATAAAAAGATTGAAAAAAATAGTAAAAATTTGTTATAATAAAAACCAAGTCATATATGGTTATGATTGAGATAAGGATCGAATCTCTAAAGGAAAAATAAAAAAGTTCATCAAATGCAAGATCCACGCAAATATTTTTGTTTGTACTCTCATATATTTGATCCTTATCTCCATCTTAACCATGAGTCTATTAAGTGAACGATGATTAACCATGAGTTTAAACGATGATGTAGGACCATCGACAAAACAACTTATGCGCGTGGAGCATGGAGAAATCATAGTCATTGGCAAGTAGTTTAGAAGATGTAATCACAACCATTCCGTAGGTCAGCCATTACCACGTGTGATGGAAAGGGAGATTGTTACGGCCAAGTTTTTAGCGCACTTGCCCGAAGCATGGTTCGAGCACCCACATGGGCAAGGCGACGTTGGCTTGACGGTTGATGCGTGCAGACCAAGAGGGCGTGCACCCACTAGACGGGCGCCCATACTCACCATCGGCAAACCGAGAGTGTGGCGCGTGGCCATTGATGAGACGGTTCGTGGATGGCGAGCGCCCCTTAGGGCATGCTAGCAGCAAGTGCACCAAGCACACCAGCAGTGCACCAAGGTGGGGCGCATCGGCAAGACGGACGAGTGCAGCAGCGGCAAGGTGGTGTCGGTAAGATGAAGGCACCCGAGAACGCACGTGTGACAGACAGGCATTTCGGTAGACGGGTGCTTCGGAAGTTTGAAGACGAGCGTGGGACCCTTGATGTGTTTGCATGGGGGCGCGTTAAAGAGAAAGGAAGGAAATTTTTGTTGTTGGTTAACTTGGGCAAGCCAACAAGAGGTGGCGTGAACACCAAGTAAGAGGGTAGGTCCACTTAGAGGGGCGCCCATCCAAACAACAAATGGCTATATAAAGAGAAAGCGCTAAGGCATTTTAACACATGGAGGAAGAAGCAAGAAGTCATCAAGAAGACAGAATTCAAGAGGTATGCACTCGCTTAGGAGGACAAAGGAGGTTGGGCGTCTTTGGCAAGGAGACAGTCTTTTACTTTTGTAACACTTGTATTCAATCTTTGGTGTAGCAGATGGTTGGCGTGCACCAAGAGATCTACCTTGGGCAACTCCATTGATGTAATTATGTTCTGTTTTTAGTACAAACTTAGAGGACTCTGCTAGTTGGGAAACCCCACATCTTTAATCTCTGTGTCTTTTTACTTAGTGCTGCATACTTGTTATTTTGGCTAAGTTAAATTGTGCCGGCAAGGCTAATGAGACTAAGTAAATTCTTAAAGAGTTAAAGTGTTAAAGAACATTATTCTACAGGTTGGTTTAAGGCGTAGTCCGTTAGAGTACACCAAGTTGGCCAAACCCTTGGGAGGTTTCTAGACGGTGTCGCACGTTGCAACAGACCATAGAGAAAGGTGGCGTGTGTTGTGGTTGTGAGAGGTGGTATCAAAGCTGTGTTAACAACGAAGTGCAGTGTTGGTGCAGACGACATTGACAGGTGGTTTCAGCGAAGGGCTTGAATAGCCAACCGAAACTATAGTGCAGGTTCGGTAAGTCGCTTAGGCATGAAAGCGCTAAGTGTTGGTCCGTGTTGGAGGAGCTAGTTGGTGAGCCGATTAGTTGAGTTAACCGACTAATCGAAGATTAGGTTGGCCTCCAAAGGTCGTGTCGATTGATCGAATCGACAAGTAGTTACTCATAATTGTTTTGTAACCATATATAATAGGTTGTTGAGCTAGTTAAGAACTTGGTTCAGTTTTGTATATGTATGGACCCTCATGTGATTCTATAATATAATCTGTTATTCCATTACATGTTCTTGTCTCTTGTCTCTGTATGTTTATATGATTCTTATGTGTATTATTGGTAACCTTATGTGATCTGTGAGATTACAACATTGGTTCCGTTGCCGGTAGTACATATACAGATGACATGACCATCCATAGATGATATCAGAGCAAGAGATTAAGAATTAGCGGGAGCGTAAGATTGCAAATTACTTACAAAACTACGCGAGAAGAAACAGATCGACCATTGCTCAAGCAAAGGAGAAATTCTTCATCAAAACCCATGAGAAGTTTGTAGATTCGATGCCTCAGTTGGTGAAAAAACTTATGGATGAAAAAGCCGGAAGCAAATAAAGACCAAGATTTACTGGAGAAATTGATTCGAGGCGAACGAACAAACCTGTCGGAGTGGTTTGAAAAGATCACAGACAAATTCTACGAAGAACAAGCCGTGGAGGAAAGAGTCTCGATCGAAAGTATCGAGAGAAGGTTTTATACGGACTTCACTGATCATTTTCTTTTCTCTTTACCGACCCTTTTGTTCAAATTCCTAATTGAGAAGGGAGTGGGCCACATCATAGAACCTTATCCATCACTAAGTGAACTACCACCAAATTCTAACTGGGCGGAGAAACAGAAGAAGTGGAAAAAATTCATTACTGAAAGGGAGTGGGAGTACTTCCTAAGCAAATAAATAGAACTATCTGAGCTTTCTAAAGTGTCGGGTAGGCTATGGGGGGGTATCTGGTCATGTGTTGGGGTAGAGTAAAAAGGATTCATTTCGATTGAAGAAAATACCATCACCAGCAATGAAAATTCGACCTAAGAAGGAAATCGAACGAACAGTGACACACAAAGTTATGTCAGACTTGCAGAAGTTAGAAAGAGAGAAGAGGAAGAAAAGAAGGGAAGAGAGAAGAGAGCAATCTAGAGCATCGCAAAGAGGAATGACCACTAGGGTGACGAAACACGGAAGAAATCCACCAGATTCAGGTCACGCCTGACAGGAAGAAGGCATGGATGAGGAAGTATCACCCATGGAAGAGGATTTGTGGATAGAGCAGCGAGAATCTATCCAACTAGAAATACCCCACGAGGTAAGACCTCTGTCTCCGATCAATCCAAGTACCCGAACCCAGGCCATTGTCGAAGAGGACCTGTGACTAAAAGATGGTGAGTTCGGTATATGGCGCCGACGAGATGACGAAGTAAATGATGATATTCATTTAGTAATAGGTCGACTGGAGGAAGGAAATTGAGTAACACTTCAGGCATACCCTTCCAACCGAAGTATCCACTTACTCTACCCGACACATGAAGGATTACCCCCCTACCAAACACAGATTTACAAGAAATAGAAAAATCGAACTTGCAAGCACACCAGTGCAGTTGGACATCGACAGAAGAAGTCAACCCAAACCGACTACTTGTGGGAGAAGAAACAACAAAAAAACGACTAACGGGAACAAAATTTCTATCGACAACAGTTGTGAACAAAGAGATACGCATAGTATCCCACTACCCCCACCACCACCCCCACCGCTGCCACCTCCTAGAGGAGACGTCGACACCGACATGGGTCACGGCTCAGCACATATCCCCCTCTATGAGGATGATGAAGATCCCAGACGACATTGGTTCGTCTGTGAGTCAATATGGGAGGCCAATCAAGTTACAACCAAAGAACTACAGATGGCGCAATTTGTCGATGGTTTACGAAAAAGAGCATTAACTTGATATATGACTTATATCGAGAGAACACCCCAAGCATCCAAAGCAGACATTAAGGCACAATTTTTATCTTTCTTTAAAACACCAGATTCAAAGCATCTGGCAACAAAAAAACTGAAGACAACGTCTCAGAAACCAGTAGAATCTGTCCGGGACTATGATAAGAGATGGAAGGACCTCCTAAGCCAACTAGACTATGTAATTGATGAACAATTATTAATTCATTGGTTTCTTTCAAGCATGTCACAGATCTTAGTTTTTCATCATATAAGCTAGCATTATGATCTTAGGATCTTTTTCACTGAGAGAATAACTAGCACAACAATAAAACATAAGCACATCACAAGAGACAAGAGACACAAAGAGTTTTCCTCGGGGAACTATCCTGACTTCTAAGACACCCAGAGCTCTTTACAGAGCCAGGAACACCTACACCAAAAATAGCCTGACTTCTAAGACACCCACACACACCCAACACAAGGAATCAGTCCCTTCGTTGCTACACAGTCCCTCAGGCCCTGCATTCCCTTACAGTGCTATTCAGGGGTTGTGGAGAAGAAATCCATCCCTCTAGCTCTGTCTATGTGGTTTCCAAACACACCGTTTTTATCAAGCAAACCAAGCCCCCATCCCTGCTCCCAACACAGTCCGAAGACCAACCATTGCACACATGCAATTAGTCAGTTGTTATAGCTTAAACAGGGAAAACGACTCTTGAGTCGTTTTTGGCCCTATCGTGGCCAAAACAAATCCCAAGCAAATTACAACAGTCACAAAACGTATCAGTAAACACAATTCACAACATGGGGAAAACAACAGTCCGTCACACAGTCCTTGAGCGTAAAATGGCTCTCCACAGGAAAAATCGTGGGTGATAGGGACCGAACAGCCCCTTGCTTGCTACGTGAGTAACAACAACGCAGAACCTAGTGCATGAGAGAAAATTCACACCAAATCCCAAATATGTGTTGAAACACACCCGATTCCTCTGTGTGGAAAAAATGGGAATGATAGTGGAGGCGTCTCCTCCCTCCTGGTTGCGTGAGACCAAACAGGAAAGAAACCTGGGCGTGAGAACAATGAATAAAAAATGGTCCCTGCGTGAGGATGAATAGCTCCGCCTATCCGTGAGGATGAACAGACAATGGTGAGGATGCGTAGTAGTCAGAAGTGCATGAGTGTTTCAGCACCATCGTGGAGAGAGTGGAGTGTCCGCTGGAGTGATGGCCGTGGTTTTTGCTTGCCATCGTGAGGTCAACCATGCTGGTGGAGTGTGCGTGTGGGCAAGGACTGACAGTCCTACCACACTCCACTCCTAGCCATAACTACCCCAGCTAACAACAGCAGCTTTTAATGGTGGTGGTTGGGTAAGACAAGGAAAGATGGGAAAATCAAAACAGGGTGGTGACACATGGATTTTCTCTCATGGCTCAAGATTTGACAATTCCCCCACCCTTATCCTTGTGAAAATCATGCCCCTTCTCAATTTAGTTGCCGCAAACGTAGCTGGTTTGGTTATTTAATTAAAGATGCATATTTACATGATGACAAAACTCAATATGTATGCCGCATGCCCCGATATACTATTAGTGATAATTTAAATCCGAAACATAGCATAACCAATCGATGGTGGGGCCTTGGCCTTTAGATCCGCACCATGATCATTTATAATATATACATCATATACATCTAATGCAATGGGGTAAAAACTGGGGTGTTACATTCCCATCCCCCTTCAATAGCACTGTCCTCAGTGCTTTACAAAATTTGAACAAAATGCTACATTGGTATCACCTTAGTGTTCCGCAAAATTGAACAAAAATGGATGTGCCAATGGCATGGCATCCTCCAACTCCCATGTAGCCTCTTTAGGTCCGTAGTGCTCCCATTGCACCTTTACCTGCCCTATGGCCCGGTTCCGGAGCATTGTGACCTTCCTGTCGAGGATGCGCATTGGCTCGATTCGGAACTCTCCCTCGGGTTCCACCTGAATCACATCCCAATTTATCACATGGTTAGGATCATGTACATATCTCTTAAGCAAAGAAACATGAAAAACATTATGAGCTCTCTTTCTAGTAGGCAATGCAAGTCTATATGCAACTGGCCCTATTCTTTCAAGCACTTCAAACGGCCCACAGTATCGAGGTGACAACTTGGCACAACTTCCAAGCTTCAAGAAACTCTTCCTTGCCCTCACTCTAAGGTAAACATGATCCCCAACACTGAACTCCCTATTCACCCTATGCTTATCTGCATAGCTTTTCTGCCTATCCTGTGCTGCTTTCAGATTTTGCCTGATCTTTACAACCTCTTGCTCCATTACCTTGAGAAATTCTGGTCCAAGCACAATCCTGTTCACTGGGTTATCCCAAGTCACTGGTGTCCTACACCTTCTTCCATACAAAGCTTTATACGGACTCATCCCCAAGGATTCCTGCTGTCCATTGTTATAAGCAAACTCTACCAAGTGTAAGTAATCTTCCCACCTGGTTGGTTTGTCCATCACGTACATGTGAAGCATATCTTTAAGCACCTGATTAACTCTCTCTATCTACCCATCTGTCTGAGGATGGTATGCAGTGCTGAAGTTTAGCTTTGTACCCAAGTCTGCAAACAACCCCTTCCAAAAATTGGAAGTGAACTTGACATCACGGTCAGAGACTATTGCCTTAGGCAATCCATGCAATTTGAAAATCTCCTTCATGAAGATCTTTGCAATGTCATCTATCTTATGCGTAGACTTAACTGGTATAAAATGTGCTGCCTTAGTCAACTTGTCTACCACAACCATGATGGAATCATGTTGTTTCCAAGTCATCGGCAATCCTGTAATAAAATCCATGGAAATAACTTCCCATTTCCATTCCGGAACTGGCAAAAGTTGCAACAAACCTGCAAGGTGTTGATGCTCAACCTTTACCTGTTGACATTTCATACACCTTGAAATGTACTCATCCATATCCCTTTTCATTCCTGGCCAAAAGTACTGCTTCCTGGCTGTAGCAATTGTCTTTTGGCATCCTGGGTGACCAGAGTACGGATCTTGATGGATTTCATCCATGACAACTCTCCTCAAACCTGCTGCATCTAGAATATAAATTCTACCTTTATAAGTGAGAAGTCCATCTTCTTCCAATTTATATCCCTCATACCTTTTCTCAAGACTTTGTTGTTGCAATTTGTCTTTTACCTGCTCATACAATTCATCTCCAGCAGCATGACTAACAATCTGCTGCCTCAAATCTGATTGGCAAATACTAAGAGATGCCACATGCATTTCCTGCACCTTCCTGCTGAGTGCATCAGATACCCTATTTTCCTTTCCCTTTATGTGCTTGATTTCAAAATCAAACTCACATAAAAACTTCAGCCATCTTGCTTGCCTAGCATTCAGAGTAGGTTGATCAAACAAATACTTCAGCCGACAGTGATCTGTTCTGAGCTCAAATATTCTACCCATCAAGTAATGCCTCCACATCTTGAGAGCATGTACTATGGCTGCATGCTCTAGATCGTGAGTGGCATAGTTCTTCTCATGTTCCTTCAGCTTTCTCGACTCATAACATATCACATGGTTGTCTTGCATAAGGACTCCTCCAAGCCCTTGTCCACATGCATCGGTACACACCACAAAATATTTCTCTGGATCTGCAAATTTCAATATGGGTGTACTAGTGAGAATATTCTTCAACTGCCAGAAGCTTTCTTCACAACTCGATGTCCATTTGAACTTCATCCCCTTCTTTTTCAAAGAAGTGATGGCATGTGTAACTTTGGAGAATCCCTCAATGAACCTCTGGTAGTATCCTGCAAGTCCCATAAAAGATCTTACATTTGTCACATTTCTTGGAGTAGGCCGATTCATAATGGCTTCAATCTTTTCAGGGTCCACAGATATACCTTCCTCTGAGATAATGTGACCCAAATACTGAATTCTATCTCTATAGAAGTCACACTTGCTTAGTTTTGCATACAGTTGATGCTCCCTGAGCAATTTCAATGTCAGTCTCAAATGCTCTTCATGTTCTTCCTCATTCTTAGAATAAACAAGAATGTCATCGAGGAAAACAATAACAAACTTGTCCAAATACCTGCTGAAGACACTATTCATAAGACACATAAATGTAGCTGGTGCATTTGTGAGACCAAATGGTACCACTACAAACTCATAATGGCCATACCTTGTCCTAAAGACTGTCTTATGAATGTCTTCATCCTTGATTCTCACCTGATGGTAACCAGACCTCAAGTCAATCTTGGAAAATACCTTTGCTCCTCTCATTTGATCAAAGAGGTCATCAATCCTAGGCAAAGGATATTTATTCTTCACAGTAGCCTTGTTCAATTGTCTATAATCAATACACAACCTGAGTGTACCATCTTTCTTCTTTACAAACAGAACCGGTGCTCCCCAAGGAGACACACTCGGTCGGATATACTTCTTTTCCAACAACTCTTGCAATTGCATCTTCAACTCTAGCATCTCCGGTGCACTCATTCTGTAGGGTGCCTTGGACACTGGTGCTGCTCCTGGCACAAGTTCAATAGTGAAATCAATGTCCCGCTTTGGAGGAAGCCCTGGAATCTCATCAGGAAACACATCCCTGAATTCCTGTAACACATAATAGTCCTCCAACCTAGGAGTTTCATCTCCTGATGTCTCCAAAATATGAGCTGCATACAACTGGCAACCCTTCCTACAGAACTTCTTTAACTGCATTGCTGAAACCTGCCGTACTGAAATCACCTTTGGAATACCTTTCACAACTACTAGGTTCCCTTCTTCATTCATGCATTCGAAAGTCTTATTGTAACAATCAAGCTTCACTCTGTGAGCTTCCAACCAATCCATTCCAATGACAACATCATAGGAACCAAGTGGTAGGACATTCATATCTACACAAGTGACCAATCCATCCATGACCAATGGACATTTATCTACCACTTCACTAACCTTTCTCTTAGTTCCAGTGGCTAGCTGGACTAACCAAGACTTCCTATTCTTTACCTTCTTAAAAGCACAAATCTCCACTACTCTAGGTGTGGAAATTGAACCCAGTGATAGATTAATTTTACTCACAACAATTATCAATTGATCATGCAAAATCACTCACAAAAGAGATTGAATAATAAGCTGAACACTAAACTGTATTGAATAAGTGTACAATAGCCAACCCTGTAATAACATAGGCTGCTGCATTAAATAATTACATCAGGGATTCGAATGCATGAGGAGGCAATTCGAATCTAGCATAAAGCAGGCTTATCAAAAATAAGCAAATCCCCCATAGGTGTAAAAAGCTGATCCCAAATCTGTCATGGAGCTCACGAATTAGAAAAAGGGATTAGGAAAGCTAAAGAGTGATGGAATGACAACTCATACATTCTTTTCCAAGGAGAAAAGAGTGGAGGATGTAGAGGACCAAAAACTAGTTCACCTCACCTAGTCAAACTTTCCCAATTGCCTTAAAACACTGAAAAAGCAGGCAATAATGCAGAAAAAGTAGAAGGGCACCTAGGAGGCCAGGAATAAAGCAGAATTGATTCCTTGAGGCTTCCTAAGCACTACATGGGTCAAATTAGGCAAGTTGTACCACTATGGATAGGTAACTGACAACTTGCATAAGGTGGGACACATGAACTAGGAAAATAAGACAAAAATAATTAAATTAATGTCTAAGGTGGTAAACTATGGGTTGATTATTCTAACACCCCCCCTTAAGCCCGACTTATGAGAAATATATCATAAAAATATAGGGCCTAGAAACAAGTCTTAGTCACCCTTTACATACAACATGTCCATACAACCAAGGAAAGAGGCAAAAACCACATGGGAAAATCCTCCCTTAAATATGGACTGTAAAACAAAATTTGGAAATCTTGTCTTCACTCATGCTTCATAGCATGATCAGCAATACCTAGCAGTGATTTGAGATTGCTGAAGGTCTTCTCACAAAATGCTTTGGTGAAGATATCAGCTACTTGTTCTGAAGATGAACAGAAGAGTAGGTGAATAGTGCCATCATGCACAAGCTCTCTGATGTAGTGAATATGGATCTCAATGTGTTTGGTTCATTGATTCTGAACTGGATCTTTGCAGATTTGAATGGTACTCTAGTTATCACAGTAGATGGTAGTTGAGTACTCTGATTCGAAGCCACACTCTCCAAGTAATCCCTGCAAC
>LPNX010239789.1:229328-244332 GCA_001517045.1 Pseudotsuga menziesii | reverse complement strand
CGGGAAGTCCCTTCGAGGGCGACTCCCATACAATTCTTGCGAGAGCTGGAGAAGCGTCGGAGAGCAAAGCACCGTATCCATCTCACAGCTTCCCACCTATGCTCCGCCATCCATTCCAAGTTGGAGGACCTAGGGAGGAGTATCCCGATCCAACAGCTGACAAAGGGGATGGAAACAGGGAGTATACAGGACGCGGTTCAACTAGCGGAAACTCTTGGAACAGCTGGAGTAATAAGTCCCCGAGTTAGCGTGGGCGTATTATGGGAGACCATCAAGCACATCCGGCGAAGATCAGGGGAAATATCGTGTCGGAGCAACGTGCCATTAGACGTTTAACAGGNGCCGCCTTATT
This sequence comes from Pseudotsuga menziesii, assembly GCA_001517045.1. Lineage (NCBI taxonomy): Eukaryota > Viridiplantae > Streptophyta > Pinopsida > Pinales > Pinaceae > Pseudotsuga > Pseudotsuga menziesii. The sequence goes on along the minus strand of LPNX010239789.1, from coordinate 243,980 downwards.
TAACAAGCCCTCGAGCCCCCTTTGCGCCGCCTTCCTCGTTCGTGAAGGAGCCGCCGGGTTGACCCCGAAACGAATAAAGGAGGGTGGAGAATGCGGCAGTCTCACGATCAGGCAAATCGTTGAGCGTCTGGGAGTTGTCATTGTATACTCCCAGAGAAGCACTGGGGGGTCGGGAGGCGGGGGAAGGAGGGAGATACTGGGAACAGACAGGGGGATCTTTTAGCAGCAAATTACCCATACAGATAAGAGCGCCTGTGATAAAGATACTCCAAAGGCTTCGGGATAGGGGGATCATTAGCCGGAGAAGACCCTGTGGAAAGACGCCTAGCCCGTAAGCAGGGGCTATCCCCTGTTCACTTCGATGACCTATACTTAATTAGGATTTGTCACGCACGNGACCCACGTGGCCTGCTTGACGAACGTCAGCGACGAAGACATCGTAAATCGGTTCGCGGGCGTCGCGATAAGTCCCCTGTCCCACCATAGGTGCTGCGACAGCCTATATCAAGTCCAAACGATTGTCGACTACCAGATCCGCCGGTCCGCTATATCCACCCCTGCACACAAGCACAAATCCTCGGCGCGGAAGATAATCCCAAAGTACTCCAAAGACTCACACATAGTCAATAAAGAAGGTGGTAAGACCCTTGCCGAGTTCCCCAACAGCATAGAGCTTAGGAAGCTTGGACCAGAGTCATTCCTTACAAGTCAAGATCTGAACAACGAGGAGCACGCGTACAAGACCTTATATCAGGTGTACATACGAGATGTACGAAGCGTGATCCGTCGGTCTGAACCGTTGTGTCGGGGGGGGTGTGGGGAGGGCGGCCCCACCCTCNTTAGGAAGCTTGGACCAGAGTCATTCCTTACAAGTCAAGATCTGAACAACGAGGAGCACGCGTACAAGACCTTATATCAGGTGTACATACGAGATGTACAAAGCGTGATCCGTCGGTCTGAACCGTTGTGTCGGGGGGGGGTGTGGGGAGGGCGGCCCCACCCACCCTTAGATAGAGCATGCAGATGCGCCATGTTGGCCTTTTTGATTCCTTGCCCTCGGAAGGACAAGCGCTACGCACCTTCGGTAACCCCGCCCGGAGGAAGGAGCTATCGATAAATGAGGGTACGCACGCATCCGAAGCAAGGTTATTACTTACCTGAGTTAGAAGGTAAGTACTTTCCATCCGTGCGAGGACGAAAGGGCTCTAAAGACCGTAGAGAGGGCGAGGACGGGTTCGAGGACCTAGATGTTGCGTTGAAGGGATACTCAATATTCCCGGGACGGAGCCGTATGACGCGAGAGTGTCACGTACGGTTCCTTTGAGAAGGGTGTGATACCACCACCTATCAGGCCCGACGAGTGGTCCACGGAGTTGCATCCCCACTCACCCAGTCTATGTACATCGCTCCCTCCAGGAGGTCGGCCTCCTATCCTGGATCTTCCCATTTTCAATAAGATCCTGGGCTCGATCTGGTTTAGTATAAAGGTGATTTTCTCCCCGTTCTTATATATATGGGTCCGTGCAGCATTTCCACGATATCGTTATGATCAATCAATGGGACCTAGCCGGAAGGTCTTCTTGCCTCTATCATTAGCTTGGGTAGTCTTTGTTTCTGGTGTTCCAGTCACCTTTCAATGGCTCCCTCAATGAAAGTCAAGTGTCTGAAGAAGCGGGCTACTCCCCGAAAATGCCCGCCCGTAGGTTCTAGTGTTGTTGGGGCAAACTCGCTCGTTCTGCCTGCTATCGTGATCCTGTTTTTAATAGATTTTTTTTAGCATTTTATTAAAAATATATAAGATAATTAAAATATATATATCTAAAACAACTGTATATTTCCTTAAAACTAGGAGTAATTTAAAAAGTAGACAAATTCCTTTTTTAAAATAGTCTTATTAGTTTTATGGTTAAGGTAAAAATTTACGATAATTTTTTTTTTAATTTAATTTTTTTTAACTTTAAAATTGAATAATGAAAATTACTTATAAAAAAGATTACAAACACAACACGTATACTTGTTTTAAGGACCCTTATTCATCCACCACAAATCCCTTCACTTTTAAACTTTAACCTATAAATGGTGATTAAGTCAACCCAAAAGACGCGTACATCAAGAACATCCGTTAGATTGGTGGCTATAAAATACAAGAGAGTGGCCATCAGCTCAGACCACATTAGATTAACAGCCTCCCCGTTTCTTGTAGGTTGATAGCGAAGGCATAATCTGATACATTTCATTAAGGATTATTCTCTTTCTGAATATTGCCAAGTTATCGGATTAATAGCCTTCTTGTTTCTTGTAGGATGATAGCGAAGGCACAATCTCATACATTTCAAAAAGGATTTGCAATGGCAGACTCATACAAGATCATCATAGAAGGATCTATATTGGCAACACCGAGAGAGGATTTATGTAAAGTTATGGACATCCTTAATGTAAAAGAACAACTTTCCCGCACACTTTTAATTCATTATCACCGGGATTCTGAAAAATTACCTCAAGCATGCATAGAAAGAGGAAGTGACTGGTTGTTTTCATGAGTGGGTGTTGCGATTAGATAGGAACCTGCAACAAACTATGTAGGTACCGTTTGCAATGTCTGCATAGAAGAAGATTTGCAGGAGGAGGATACCACAATGATGGATTGTGGTCATACTTTTTTCAATGTCTGTTGGATGAAGAAATTTATTAACAAGATAAGCGAGGGGCAGAGAAAGTGGATTAAGTGCATGGATCCTCAAGGTAATGTCATCTATGATGAAGACATTGTATGAAAGCTGGTCTCTATAAAAGATCATGAAGCATCCCAATGCTTTGATCACTTCTTGTTTGAATCCTTTATTGCCGATAACAACAGATTGAAATGGTGCCCAAGTGTTCCCAACTATGGAAATTCCATCATTGTACTTGAAGGAGATGTTTACTGTGAGATCCAGTGCATTTGTGGACACCAATTTTTCTTCAATTGTTTGGATCAACCATATTCTCCTTGTTCCTGCTTCATTTTGGAGCTTTGGAATAAGCAACGTCATCATGAATCGAAGAATTGGATTACAGTTAATACCAAGTTGTGTCCCAAGTGTGGGAAGGAAGTGGGAAGAACTGGAACTCAACTCTTTCAAATGCTTGAAACTTAGTAATATTGCAATACCCATCTAGCACAATTGCTCCATCTTTTTCTAATTCATCTTTTTTTGAGTTTCTTTCTCGATAGATGTGCTTGAAATCCACATTCTCAAACATATCTGATAATCTGATAACCTCCTGAAGAACTTGTGAAAGCTTCATATTTTGAATTCTGAACTTGCATGTAACACAATTTATAACCAACTATGAGTCACCAAAAATTTGCATAATAGAAATATGATTTTTCAGAGCCAAAGTAAGGAGTAGCATCAAAGAAAGTAGCTCAACATAGTTGTTAGTAACAAATCCGAGTCCAACTTTAAAAGTAAAATAATGATCATCATTTATGTAAAGCAAACCACTAGCTCCATAAAGTTGAGGTTCACCAGTAGTCAAACCATCAAAATACCCCCATGGAGAAGATTTATCAATAATATCCTCAAAAATAGGTTTGATGTTCATAACAATGTTATCATGTGGATAAGAACTCAATAAGGCCAAACAAAAAGAAGAAACTTGTGTAAGAAAAAGGGTGATATCTTCAAATCAACTCTAGTTTCTAGCCTTCCAAATAAACCACGAAACAATAACATGTAATTATCTTATATGCTTCACCTCCTCATTAAGAACCCAATTCTTCACACAAGATATCACCAAATTACCAGTCCATAAATTCTTTAGTTTTAACTTAGACTCTAGTTCAAACCATACATTCCTTGTAAAAGGGCACTGCACCCCAAGATGAAAGTTAGATTCAACATCCAATTTGCATAGATAACATCTACCAGGTCCCTCCCTACCCTTTCTACAGAGGACATCGCAAGTAAGAGATTTACTTGAAAATAAAACTAGCAATAGATTTTGGACTTAAAAGGAAACTTAAAATTCCAAAGAATTTTCAACCACCTGGTGAATTCCACCTCATTCTTTACTAGAATCATTTTCAAATAACCAACTTTTGGAGAGTACTTACCTTATTTTGATGGATTCCAAACAATCACATCAACATCATTATATAAGCTCACATGACTAGCTTTGAGAATATCCAAGTAACCATTTGAGCAAGTGATTTCTTGATTATCCACTAATCCAATATTATCAGCAGTAAGCCATGCCCGCTCCATCAAAAAAGACACACTTGGGTATCCAATACATTTAAGAAAATAAATTCCAGCAGAGTGTATTTTATCAATCAGTAAGGAAGGTAACATATGTCTCCACTTACATCCAACCCATGGATCCATACCAAGACGAACTTCAGCACCATTCCCAACCTTCCATACAATAAAAAGACCAATAAGATCAAAAGACCATAATACAGCTTTCCAACAGATATAAATACATATTTTCTTCTTAACAGATACTCTGATCCATTCCAGTAAAGATAAAGTCCTAACATATTTCTGTAATGCAATCTGAACCCAAAGACCCGAACTATGTATAAGATTCCACACACTCTTGGCAGCAAGAACTTTAGCAAATAAAGAAAATATTTTCAACCCCCAAACCCCCTAAATTTTTGGGTTTGCCAGAACCTTCCAATATGTCGAGGATAAAATAGAAGAATCATTATTTCGAGACCATAAAAACTTGAAACACATCTTCCTATTATTTTCAATAATGCCTACCTGGATCCAAAAATGCATCCAGTAGACCGGAATGGCCTCAAGTACAGATTTAACCAAGGTAAGCTTACCTCCCAGGGACAACCACCGATAGCTCCAATTATTTATTCTTTTTTCCACTTTAGCTACGAGCCAATCCCAATATTTTAACAATTATTTGCATGGTTTAAGGTGAAAGCCAAGATACGTCATACCACTCTCAAGTTTAACAACAAAAAAGGAAAAAAACATTCTGTAAATAAATCAGCTCAGATTCATCCAAACCAGAGTATTACAAGGAGGATTTATCCTCATTAATCAACATTCTAGATGCATTACAGAAAACCATCAGTACCTCATACAATGTTGATAAAGACTAATCAGAACCATCAGAAACCATGAAAATATCATCCACAAGTAGGACATTAGATAAAGTAATGTTATTTCCAAATGAGATACCATGAAAATCCCCACATTCTTTAGCTGAAAGAAGAGCCCTGCCTAAGCATTCAATGACAACGAGAAATAGCAGAGGATAAAAAGGACAACCTTTCTTGAGCCCATGACCAGATCTAAACAAGACTAAATCCACTCCATTAATCAATAAAGCAAAAGAAACTGAAGCAAGGCTACTCATAACCCAAGTAATAAAATGAACAACAAATCCCATTCTAGATAGAAGGACCCGTAAATAAGTCCAATTAAAATGATCATAGGCTTTGTATAAGTCTATTTTCAAAACCATTGACTTTAAACATTTACAATGAATAGTGTGCATGCCTTCCTGATTAACACCCACATCATCATGTATCTACCTCCTAGGAAAAAACCAAAATATTCACCATAGATATATCTACCCAACACCTTCCTGATACATATAGAAATGATCTTACCAATGATCTTATAAATGAAATTACACAAAGAGATTGGCCTAAAGTCTTCAAAATATTTAGGAAGATCAGTCTTTGGAATCAGGGAAATGAAAGTAGAATTAAAAACAACAGGAATTTTGCCACATTTTCGAGAATCCTCAATTACCCGTGATAAGTCTGAAACCATAACATCAAAAAGATCCCTATATACCTCAACATGTATCCCATCTGGTCCCAGACTCTTATCATTTTTACACATGAATAGAAGAGATTGAATCTCATTCAAAGTAACAAGAATCATAATATCGTTATTTTCCTATTCAGAAATGGAAGAAGGAAAATTATTCGCAATCATCATGATTTTAGGAAGATGAATATTCTTATCTTCCTGAAACAATGTCTCAAAATGATGCAACCCTGCCCCCGCAATAGAATCAAATCCTTCAACAAGATTACCACCATCATCCACAATCTTCCAGATAGAGTTTATATTTTTTCTACGATTAGCATACTTATGAAAAAAATGAGTATTTTCATCCCCACATAAAAGCCAGATGGCCCTGCTTTTCTGTCTAGCCTCATTTTCACGATCCAATAATATTTTTCTCTTATGTGACTCTAGCTCAACCAAAGAGGCCTTATCCTCCACAAAATAAAAACCAAAACCCAACTTGTTAAAGGAATCAACCAACAACAGTTCAATCTCCACTAAATCCTTAAGCTTGTGCACTTTTTTTAACAGACCATAAAATATACACATCCTTGATGTGCTTAATGTTGGTAGTAGAATGCACAACATGCCACATTTCTAGGTTATCAACATAAACCATCCATGAATATTTCAATAAGGTAACCAAATCCTCATTTACAAGCCAATGAGCATTAAAATTAAAGGGACTACATGATTTCACATGATTATTCAATATTTGTAAAAAAATTGGTTGATGATCCGAATCCCCACCACAACCAACCCACTGAAGAAAATGAAGCTCTAAATCCAAAAGATCAGCTGATACAAACAACTGACACAATCACTTGCAAATATTATAAATCCCAACTCTTCTGTTAGACCAAGTAGGGAGTAACATAGTCGGATCAATATCCACAAGGCCAAAATCATCCAGCTTCCTAGAGAAATAATCAGAAATATTATCCATTTTGTCCCTGTCACCCCAAATCTCTGATACACCCAAAGATTAATTAAAATCCCCACCTAAAATCAACTTAGAACACTTAAGGAACTCAATATCTAAAAGGTTATTCCAAAACCTTTCCCTCTCCACATAGGGACCATACACATTGACAAAACATAGGTCCTCTTTAATCTCAGTAAAATAAAGAGAAACACACGGACTAGAACCCACAACCCACACATTCAATAACTGAAATAACGAGACCTCCAACCCAGAAGAAGACCACCTGATTTTCCTTTGGCATCCACAGAGACAAAATACCGACCATTAAACAAGGTTTCCATCTCTCCCACAAATATAACCCCATCACCCATCGTTTCTTGAAGAAATAAAACATCGATAATCTGATCAACAACCAAGCTACAAACCGCTAGTTTTTTAGGAGTAATAGCTAAACCCCTACAATTTTGGGTCATCACAATCATAAGGTAACCCTAGAGAGGGAATACACTGCTCTAAGTGCGCCAGAATCAATAGAACATATAGGTTCCACAATAGGAGAAAGACCACTACGTCCCAGATAGGTAGAAGAGATTCCAGATAGACAGCTTATGAAGTTCGAAAATCCTCCATAAACATGACTGGAGAAAATAACCAGTACCAGTAACAGTTTTATCTCTGATAGGTGACAAAAACCCTAAGTCCCCCCAAAAATAATCAGATGGATTAAACTTACAAGAATATACATCATCTGACAGGGCACCAAAATATTCCTTCAAATTTCCATTCAATAAATTAGGACCCTTCACAAAATCAGCTAATGTAGTCAAACATAGAGGTTTAAGAGAATCCACATTAAGGGCATGAGAATCAGAATCCATCCCTACACCATTTGATAAATAACTAGGATCAACATGCGATGTAACCTCCATCCCAGCATCCAGAACAGACAAAGGTTGAACCTTAGAATGCACCCCATCATTCTTAACACGCCAAATAGACTTAGTCTTGGAAATGTAAACATATTTATGATTTTTGTTAAAGGGAAGATAACACTGGGAGATCATATGGCCATAACAATGGCATCTATTGCACTAGAAGGGTACCCCCAAATAATCAAAATCTTGACTACAAAAAACTTCCCTCTCTTAATAAAAATGTCTATTGCTAACCCATTATGGAGATAAAGGAGTACCAGGACCTTCCCCAAGAAACACACAACCGACTCTAAAAAAGATAAATCCTCCTCCAAATATGTCTCGAGACTATTGGAAATCAATTTTAAAAAAACCACAGACTAGTATTCAAACCGAAGATTCAGTAACTTCACCCAAATAGGCAAATAATCATACCTTCCATACGGGTGGAAAAGTGCCATCCAATATTTCAACAGCAGGTCGGAGCTATCCCATTTCTAAACACCTGCAAGGACCCCCGTGGAAGCACATATACATCAGGACATGAACAACAACATCCATCCAAGAGGTAGATACTCGCTTCTTAACACCATATGGACTAACTTGGCGACCATCGAAATGACCCACCGGAGTAAGAACATTCGTCAGAACGATCACATTCATCATTACATCCTCACCAACGACTAACAATAGTGTTTTTCCAAGCTTACTGATGTGTTGTTTTTGGTTTCTTTGAATGTGTTGCAACAGGTAACACCTCAACTTGTGAGCACTGGTGGTCAAAAGAAAAAACCCGAACAATTTCAAACCCACACTCTAATCCTAAGTTAAAAGCATATGAAACATTCACTGATACATGGTCAAGTCCCGCAACTGATAAACAATTACCACCAGTTAGATCAATTGGCATATCAAAATGTAAACGAGACCTAACCAATGACCCTCCAGAACCATCAAACAGAAACCCAGGGTCTAAAGAAACCACCTCTAACTGCCCCTCTGACAAAAAACTTTCACCAAAAATACTAGTGTACCTAAATAAACACCAGAACTAACTTTCGGCACACTATCCGAAAATGCCCATCCAGAAACACCAGGAGGAAGATCCATATAAGTACCCGTTTGAGCTAAAGGAAACTCGCACTGGATCAAACCCTCATCTGGCATCACCTCCTCACATCGAAAAGATGGATCTAGAACATCAAAAACCCGTGAAGTATGTCCCCAAGGAGACTTAATTACCCATCGTCCCTTGGGACAAGTACGAGCCATTGCCTTAATGTCTCAAAGAGACATTCCACAAATGTTGCACCGGAGAAGGATACCAAGTGAAAAGGAGAAAATTTCATCTGCAATCCCGATAAAACAAAATACCTAACCCTAGAGATCAAGCTGGTTCAATCTAAGGTGAAAACAAAAAAACCAACCCTAACCTCATCAACCCACAAAGGAGTACGTTCTGTCAGAATTGCTTCCAAGTTCATACCACATCAGAGTCATCAATGTATTTATAAACAAGATGATGATAATATTCAATCCCTTTCAGATAAAGAATGTCTTAACCATTAGACTCACTCAGGTGCTCTTGGGATTTGCAACATTATTAAAAGCATACCTCTTATTGTAGATGAACCATTACAAATATTTTAATAGATTTTTTTTAGTATTCTATTAAAAATATATAAGATAATTAAAATATATATATATCCAAAACCCTCTTTGTATTTCCTCAAAACTAGGAGTAATTTAAAAAATAGATAAATTCCTTTTTTTAATAGTTCTATTAGTTTTATGGTTAAGGTAAAAATTTATGATAATTTTTTTTTAATTTAAAGATAAATTATTAACTTACTTAAGAATTAAAGTTGAATAATGAAAGTTACCTATAAAAAAATTTACATAACAGGTGACATAGTCTTCATCTTCCCATAAGGTCACACGTTTAAAGAGAGTAATAAAACCAAAGCTCTCATGAAAATTCCATTCAAACCAATTAACCAAACCTACTCATTTTCATGTCATGAATTTGCAATCCTTTTACCTAATTTAGGTATTATGTTTCTCTATATTTTTTTTGGTTATAGTTAGGATTTAGTTTTTAATTATATATATATATATGGATTGCGCTTCTATATCTAAAGTTAATGAATTATTACTTTTGGGACATATCATTCTCAATTTTAGATGTTAAGAACAACTTCGCTATAAAAGCGAACATGATGTTAGTCAAAGTTTTCTATATATAGTATAAAAATACAACAAATCATAAAATAAATTCTGAAAATTTGATCAATCCTCTAACATAAATGAAAAAACACATGCAAAAAAACACTGAACATTAACCAGAAACAATCCTTCCTTATATAAGTTGGTTCCATTTTGGCCTTAGAGTTATAGGTGTTAAAATTTTCATATGCTTGGCTAAGACATCAGTACTTCATTTCATTTTCATAACAAAAGCATATAAACAGGATCACTGAAAGATAGACAAGCACAACCATACAAAAGGAACACAAAGATTTATCCTAGGAAAAGCCTAAAGGGAAAAACCCAGCAAAAGCTTCCTCAATATAGATGCCCAAAAAGATAAAAGATAAAAGATAAAACCAGCAAGGAGATCAAAGCCTGATCCTCCTCCTTCTCCAGCTACTTCTCTTCTCCACTAATGCGCTACACAAGTGAGAGTGTGTGTCACAAATGAGGAGCACCACACCTCTATTTATATTCATCCATTCAATTGAATTAACTCATTCGACATGTAGGCTCAAGTTAATTATGTAGGCTTGAGTTACACATGTAGGATCAAGTAACCACACTGGGGTTCTAATGACCCGCCTTTACAATTAGAGGGGACATCCTCATGACTCTTATTAGTTCTTCCGATTAGAAGCATCGGGGTACAAGATAATACAAGTGGTTCTCCCGGTAGGACCATCGGGGACCACAAAAGATACATATAGAATATTCTTTGAAGTTACAATATTTCAACACTCCCCATTAACGAGAAGGGTATTATACAACAACATCAATAACAATAATAGTAGGAGAGAGATAGAGGACATCATCAACATCATTAGGGTGATACATCTATAAATCATTGGAATCTTTTCAACATCATGTAGCCTTCATCTTCAATCTTTAGTCTTCAGCATCATTAGTACTTTGACTGCTTCGATCAGCAGCATCTTGACTCTTCAATCAACAACAACATCTTCAGCACTTTGACCTTTCGATCAGCAACATCATCTTCAACACTTTGACATTTAGATCAGCAACATCTTCTTCAGCACTTTGGCCTTTTGATCAGCAACAACATCATCATCATACTCTGATCTTTCAATCAGACTCATCATTATCATCAACCTCTGATCTTTCGATCAGAACCGTCATCAACCAAACATCATCATACTCTAACATCAACTCATCATAATATTCTGATCTTTCGATTAGTACGTCATCATCATCATACTTTGATAATACAACATCATCATCATCAGGATCTCATCATCATCACATTCTAATCTTTCGATTAGAAACATCATCATCATCCTCGCATTTTGATCTTTCAATCAGAAAACATCATCATCATCAGCAACATCATAATCATAAGCAACTTTTGATCTTCCGATCAGAAAACATAATCATCATCATATTTTGATCTTTCGATCAGAGAACATCATCATCAGCAACTTCTGATCTTTCGATCAGAGAAACATCATCATCATCATATTCTGATCTTTAGATCAAAGAACATCATCATCATCATCAGCAACATCATCATCATCATCAGCAACATCATCATCATCATATTCTAATCTTTCAATCAGAGAACATCATCATCATTAGCAACTTCTGATCTTTCGATCAGAGAACATCATCATCATCAGCAACATCTGATCTTTCGATCAGAAACATCATCATCATCATAAAAACATCAACATCATCAAAACATCAACATGATCCTTCCTTTTGGAATTACGGGATTTAGGTCTTTACAGAGTTACCAATGATCCTTCCTTTCGGAATTACGGGATTTAGGTCTTTACGGAGTTACTAACGATCCTTCCTTTCGGAATTACGGGATTTATGTCTTTATAGAGTTACTAACGATCCTTCCTTTCGAAATTACGGGATCAACACATTTGTGGAACTCAGACAATCCTTCCTATTGGAATTATGGGATCAACACATCTGTGGAGCTCAGACAATCCTTCCTATTGGAATTACGGGATCAATTCAATGATACTTCCTTTCAGAATTACGTGATTTAGGTCTTTATGGAGTTACTAACGATCCTTCCTATAGGAATTACGGGATCAACACAGATGTGGAACTCAGACAATCCTTCCTATTGGAATTACAGGATTCACACATCTGTGGAACTTAGACAATCCTTTCTATTGGAATTACGGGATCAATTCAATGATCCTTCCTTTCGGAATTACAGGATTTAGGTCTTTACGGAGTTACTAACGATCCTTCCTTTCGGAATTACGGGATCAACACAGATGTGGAACTCAGACAATCCTTCCTCTAGGAATTATGGGATCAACACACGTTCTCGAGTACTGAAGTCACCGGATCCGTTCTGAAACGAAGTTCAAGGATGATACAATCCTACCACATTCACGGGGACCGAGATCTTCGGATACATTTTGAACCGAGGTTCAGGGATGATGCAATCCACCACTTTCATAGGGGTCGAGACCTCCGGATACATTTTGAACCAAGGTTCAGGGATGATGCAATCCACCAATTTCACGAGGGCCAAGACCTCCGGATACATTTTGAACCGAAGTTCAGGGATGATGCAATCCTACCACTTTCACAGGGGCCGAGACCTCCAGATACATTTTGAATTGAAGTTCAGGGATGATGCAATCCTACCACTTTCATGGGGGCCGAGACCTCCAGATACATTTTGAACCGAGGTTCAAGGATGATGCAATCCACCACTTTCACGGGGGCCAAGACCTACGGATACATTTTGAACCGAAGTTCAGGGATGATGCAATCCTACCACTTTCACGGGGGCTGAGACCTCTGGATACATTTTGAACTGAAGTTCAAGGATGATGCAATCCCACCACATTCTCGATGACCGAAGTCACCGGATCACTTCTGGACATATGTCTCAGGATGATACAATCCCTCTTCATTATCGAAGACCGAGGTCTCTGGGTCAATTTAGGGCAAGTGTCTAGGGATGATACAATCCCACTGCAACATCACTATTCCCCCTTTCGAGGAAGGTCTTTTTGAACCACACCAAGCTTGTCTTGAAAGTGTTCGAACTTTACCTGAGATAGAGGCTTTGTCAGTGCATCATAAACCATCTTCATCTACATCTTCAGTATGTGAATACTAAACTATCACCATCTGTATCTCCAGTATGCGAGTACTGAAAGCATCATCAGGTCACCATCATCTGCATCTACAATATGTAAATATTGAAACATCATCTATATCTTGAACGTAGAAATACCGAATTTCTATGTGTTACGACGAAACACAGGGTTCTCTGTTATCACAACTCTCGTTATCACATAGAATCAATACAGTATCCATCTTCAGTTCAAAGAGACCTGATATCAGCTCTCGAAGCCATATGGCTTCACAACTTAGTAGAGCAATCTGCTATGTATTCTGCTTCATCCATGCTACGAGAAACACTGGATTGTTTCCTGCTAAACCATGAACTCATAGCAGACCCCAAACAAAAGCATCTACCTAATGTGCTTTTCCTGTTTGAGATACTTCCGACCCAATCTGCATCTGTGTAGCCATACAATCTATACTCATGGCTACCATCATAATATAAACCAAAGTCTATATTCCCTTTCAGATATCTCATCACATGCTTTGCAGTTACTAGGTGAACCCGTATTGGTTGAACAAGATATTGACTTAAGGTGTTCACAACAAAACAAATGTCTGGTCTAGTATTTTTTAAGTACATCAATGACCCAATGATTTGTTTATAATGAGTCATATCCACTAACTTTGATGATTCATCAGCTAACAGCTTTAGGTTGGAGTCCATGGGTGTGGCCATGACTTTGCATTCCAACATATTGAATCTCTTCAATATCTCTACCGCATACTTTCCCTGGTTGAGAAATATTTCTTTTGAACTTTGCCATACTTCTAGACCTAGGAAATAATGCATTAACCCAAGGTCTTTCATCTCAAATTCTTCTGCTAGTTTCTTCTTGCTTTCCATGATCTGTTTCTAATTTCCTGTCAAGGATAAGTCATCCACATATAATAACAGGATGACAAGTTCATCTTCTACAACCTTGAGATAAAGGTTAGGATCATCTTATTCTTGGTAAATCCCATGCTCGACAAGAAACTATCTATTCTTCCATATGAAGCTCTGGGAGCTTGCTTCAGGCCATAGAGGGCCTTCTTCAACTTGCATACGTGATTCCATCTGGCTTCAACTTCAAATCCTCGTGACTATTCGATGCAAAACTCTTTCTCAATCATACCATTAAGGAAGGCTTGTCTTTACTTCACCATGGAAGAAACTACCATGATAGTTCTAAAGGAAGTGTACCTTACTTCCTGGAGCAAGTGTCTCTTTAGAATTAATTCCCTTTTTCTGAAAGAAACCTCTGGCCACAAATCTTGCTTTATACTTCTCGATACTTCCGTCAGCTGCATGCTCTATTTTGTATATCCATTTGGAGGATACAATACTCTTTCCTTATAGTTTGGGAACTATATCCCATACATCATTCTAGTATTCTTTCATCATAACATCTTCCATGAGTTCATCTTGTCAGATCATCAACATGTCCTAGTCTTCTGCATTCAACTTTGAAGGTTGGAACCCACTTTACTCTTGGTAAAGTCTCGATCCATCAAGAAGTTGTCCATCATGTCATACTGTGTTGAACTCATAAATCTTCTGTAGTCACTCCCCCTGAAGTGGAGTATTATCTTCCTTGTTCATTCTGTACAGGTGGTTCTATGCTTGATATATACTGGTCAA
>LPNX010239789.1:185087-229250 GCA_001517045.1 Pseudotsuga menziesii | reverse complement strand
CAAATCACGAACCTTTCTTTGTACACTTGTTCTTGTAGATCCATATGGAGGATACTATGTACTTCCCTTTATGTCTTGAAATCATATCGTATACATCATTCCCATGATCAACTATTATTCTTTGATCATAGTTTCTTTTATAGCATTCTTTTCTTCATCTTGAGTTATCTCTCATACCCATGGTGGTCTTCATCCTTTGAGGTGGATCTACCAGTTTCTAAAGCTCTTTCTTTCGTCATGGTGTCTCTAACCCTGGGAGCTTCAGATTCATGTTTATTGAATTGTCATCACTTGTTCTTCGGAACAAGTCTCGTCCTTCTTTTCTTGTAGGAGGTTGTATAGGACCTTTCCATAACATCATTGAGATTGTGCACTAATCCAATATCTCAGCAAGGAGGTTTGATAAGTAGCATTGGAGAGTTGAATAGCGCGATGAGCTACTTACCCATCACATGCATATTAGTAGTATTAATGTAAACAATCTATCATGCATAACACATCAACTGAATACAATCAAATGCATAACAAAAAAATATCATGAAATGGCAATTGAATACTTATCTTTTATTTGTTTCGTGGGTGTTGACGGTCGGAATTGGCACAATCGTCAACCAAGAGACAACCCGATCCGAAAGTTTACAAAGATTCCCTCCATCGTTAGGTAATTGCCTCTGACGGGATTAAGGCCCCGTTGCCTTCCCTAAATTAATCCCAGTTACAGGAAAAGACTCAAAAAACAAAAGTACTGTTTTTTAACTAAATCTATAGTATACCTATGAATATACACAACAAACTGTTAAAGATAATTACTGAATTAGTTTGATATATTACACAACTAATAACTGGAATTAAACTAATTAAACATTTAATCTATGAATACAAGAATAAATAATTAGGGAATTATTAACAGATTCAATAAATTTACATAAGTTACACTACGAACACATGTACATTAATAACAAAATTGAAAGATAACTCATCAAAATATAAATGTAACAATCTGATTCAATAGGTTTTCTGTAAAATACATAAAGAAAAACTACCATTAACCTATCCTAAATGTCCTATCCTGATCAGGAGCACGATAGTAGTAACCCTGGAATCAATTTGCAACTAATGTTACTATGAAGACAAATCCTAAGCTCATCAGAAAAAATTCTGAGATTTAACGCAACAACACAGTGAACGAATATATCACATATATTATGATGACAACATCAGATTTATTACATGATGTACATTTGCAAATGAAACCAGAATAAATCGACAGTTAAAAAGGTGATGCATCTGCACATTTATTAAAAGAAAATATGACAAAAACATAAAAATTGCTAAAATATATGACAAGATCAAACGATATTATAAATAAATATTTCTAGTATAAAAACTGCAAATATATTCATAAATATCACCAGTTAAACAGTGCTGCAACTGCTAACAAAAAATTGTTTTAAGCCACAGAAAATGTTTGAAGTGATCTTGTCTAGCCCCTTTTCCCAACCATCGATCCTCTTTTTAGTAAAACCACGTCTCCTTTAAATACATTCAATCTCACATGGAGATAGTTCTAGAAAGCAGGAAACTACATAATCATAATATTAACCAAATTCGTCCAAAATAGAAAAATGACAAATGAAATTGTCATTTTTCATATACGTCACGGTATCCCAAAATTTGCAAAAGGTTCAACCTACAACGCTAAATCATAAAGTGATAAAGACACTAGTCATGTAGTGACACCTGGGACAGCAACTGATTTGTTCATAATTGTCCGAGGATCATCCTGAAAATGAGCGATCACAAAAATCCAAGGAAAATGCATCAACCAAATCACCTGTGACACTACACAGTAAAAAAAAATTAACACAATCGCAAGAGTAAACAAACTAAATTACACAATCAATCAAACAATACAAAACAATACCTGAAACAAAGATAGCTTGATTATCACTTGCTGCATTTAATTACAAACTTCAAACCTGAAATACTTTATAAACATATGTACAATAGTGAGTGTGCCCAAAATACTATGATTTAACAGGAGCATTAAACACTTGTATATTCACCCCAGCCGATGGATTCTGTGAATGACCTTTAAACTGCATCAGAGTAACCTGAGCGTTTAGCTCACTAATCTTTTCCTCATTTTTCTGATTCTCACGTTGCAGTTTCATTACTCTTCGAATCAACCTATTCTTATGTTTCTTCAGACGCAACATAGACTTATCATCTGAGTCAAATTTCTCCTTCAGTCTTATATTCTCAGCTTTTATGGCCTCACCATGTGCTACCATCTCAGTTACTCCTTCCTCCATTCTATGTATTTTATCTAATAAATAGTTTACGAATAATGGGTGCATTACTTCATCAATTCGATAAGACCCAGGTAAGTTCGCTTCAACAGACTTGCCCTTAATTGAAGGATCGACAACAGGGTCAACCTGAGGATTTGTATCAGAGATATAAGGACTGTTATCTGCACGGTGAATCAGAGGCTCAGTACCCATGTCAGGGCCATCATGTGAAACAGGTTTATCTTTCTCATCATCTAACACAACTGTTTCAATGTCTATGTTATTACTCACGGAAGACTTAACAACACTAACCTTGGCCCCCATACTTCTCGTAAACCTGTCAATAACCTTAACATTCAGTTTTTTGCTCACCTGTTTGCAAGTATTGTCATTATGGTTCGGCGTCACAGGGGATAGGTTTAAAGACTTCCTCCTACGCTTAGAAGTCATAGGAGTACTAGGACTGCACATTGGAGTGGGAGAAATATCATCGCGAATGCAAGGGATTACACAATCAAAAAGGTTTGTCATAGGCTCGTATATAGGTGAAGTCAGAACTTGACAAGGCTCTTGATGTCTTACACATTATTTAGCACAATCAAATTGATAATGGCAGAATGCCATGAAGCCATTTTGTTCAAGAAAATCATCCCATGACTGATTTCGTTTAGATAATTCTCTCTCCACCAACATCCTAACCAGGCCATGATGAAAAAGACTACGACCGATGTTCTTTGGCCCCTTCTTAATGGCCAAAGACATCTTGGTCATGCTCTGAACTAAATAATAGGGTAAATTAATAGGCAAGCCAAGAAAAACAGTCATCAACCTGAGGTGATAGACATAAGAAGAGGATAGGCGACCCTCACAGGTCACATACCTATGAATAACGTCTAAAACCAATCGCCATTCTTTCTTGAAATATTTCTGCGATACACCAGTTCTAAAGGACACATCCTAGCAAGGATTCTTCAACATCTGTCTCCATTCAGTGACCTCCATCTGATTGTATTTGAACCAACGTTCACCTGTCAATGGCAAGCCCGTAGCCAAAGCAAATGAGCGCTCATTGACCCTAAATTGGAGGTCGGCCACCTTAACCCTAGCATCAACCAGTGACATAGAAAATAACCTAGTCACCTCAGGGTTTGAGTCTGCAAACTTGCGGATAAATGGAAGCCAGCCCACTGCTTCTACCTTAGCTAGGAGCTCAGGATTTTCATCAAGGAGCTTCATGTTATTGGGCTTGACCCTAAAAACCGGGGCCATGTCTACGAGCACAAATGCATGAAATTTCACACAGAGGAGACACCATAGTTCACAATAAGACAGAACGTTGGAGAGTGAGCATTTGGGATGAAAACCAAGCAGAAAACACAAGCAATGAGACCCGACTCTGTGATAAACGAAGTGCGACATGAGCAAACCTAGACAAGGACCCTGTAAACTCAGCATGGGGGAGGGAGAATGATCATGCAGAGTGGCAATCAAGTAATAGAAAGTGACGGTGAAGACTCTGGATTAAACTCACTTTTCCATAATTTATCCGGTCTAATCAACATAAAACCACTCCTCGCATTAGATATAGGTGTTCAACGAGCAGAGAGCCACGACGCTGAGCACGTACTTGCAATTGAATGTTATTTACAGAGTTATGTACGAGTGTAATGATACCATATCAACCCTCGATCCAGTAAATCGGATGTGGAGATGATGAGACAGATGAAACCAACCATAAGGGTTGAACTTTGGACGTTAACGTTGACCTTACCCTATAATGACTTCAATCTTCGAAAATAGCGATCATACGAAATTCCATAAACCATCAAACCAATTCCAAACCTTACATGCAAGAATATAAGTCACGATATGGAGCATATTATAAAGATTGAAATTAAACCCTTATGGTAAGATCAAGCATGATTCAAAGTTTAAAGGATGAACTTAGGATAAGGCACCCCTACATAAAAATATTTAGTCTTTGATGTTCTAGGACCTTGTCCAATTTGAAAAAACATAAATAAACATACCAATTTCTGAATGCTCAAACAAGGATTATGGTGAGACTATATTGAAAAGCATACAAATGCATTCAAAATAATGATTTAACATAGTAATTTTGTCAATGAGCAATAGTTGACAAGGCTATAAAAAAACAATTTGAATTTCACCATTTCAGTAGCTCACGGAATTTCATCGTTTCAGTAGCTCCAAATTCTACAATTTTGAAATGAGGACTTCAAATATTTGTTTGATAAAATTTGTATTTTTTATTCGGCTGTTGGGTAGGGGCACAACAGATGGCGACTGACTGGGCAGAACAGTTATCTCTGATTTCTTGACCTGAAACCCTGCAATCAAATAATTAGATCCCTTATGTATACCATTATAAAGAAATCAATATTTTAACATCTTAAACAGATTCAGGAATTTCATATTTCTAAAAATTTACCAGAAATTTACAGTTTAGATTATTCATTTGATAAAAAGTCAGGTCTCTCATAAAAATCAGTCCAAATGAAGTAAAACAGTAAATGGCTTGATTTTGAAGAATAAAATCTCAATACCACAAGCATAGCCCTGCTCCAACAGGCGTCCATAGCCTCGACAGGGTTGCTTCAAAGCCCAAAGAATGCCAGTATCCCATCTGCTAGTTATAGATATAAAATTCTGGTTAGGTTGAACCGTTACGATTATTTTTCTTTTTCCCCCCCTTTTTTTAATAAAAATTTATACCTCTAAAGGCCATGGTTCTGGCTTGGTAACCAGGTATTAACCATGTCAGTCACCAATCTGCATTACAGTAAATAAACCAGCTCGTAATGAGACCTTTTATCCCTTGGTGTTTTATCCAAGGGCTATTGTCCAGGCTTGGTGACCGGAAACGACAATGTTACTGAATGCAAACCTATCATCCTGAATAGATAACCTTGACAAATACTGCCTTAATCCTTTTGGAAAAATCTTTGCATAGACTCATCTTATTAATTTATATTAACATGCCTTAAAAAAAAAATTCTGGTAAAATCTAGAAAGATAAAAAACTTTTCACTGTTCAAAACGTAAAACAGCATGACAATTTTTAGGATGGTAAGATCATGATGCATGATTTGTAGGTCAACCACAAGATTTGGTGAAAAGTCATCAGCCTAAAATCAAATGACTTGACCACTCTAAAAAATTATGCAAATAAAACAGCAAATAGATATGAGAAAATATTCAAAGCAAACAAGTGAAATAAACACACTAAAAAAAATTCTACAAACCGAGAAAACAATACAAGGTATATACAGGATAATCCCTTAATGGGGATTAGCAGAAATATTTTTTGATCAGATGACCATTCACCGGAAGGTTCTCGATGTCTCCCTGCAGTGTTTGCAACCTAAATGTGCTAGGAACAAGTTTTTCTACAATGATAAACAGTCCCAGCCACAGGCATTGGAACTTAGTATGTTTTCCTCTGTCTTCGTGCTCCTTGTCCCATTTCAGAACTAGGTCACCTATTTCCAGATTCCTAGTGGCTGATTTTCTATGATCGAACCAACGTTTCACTGTCTTCTGATGTTGGTCAATTTTTTTTCTGGCTAACTCTCTTTCTTCTTCCAGCATAAGCAAGGTATTAATTCTATGTTCCATGGCAGAACATGCTGTTTCTTGTAGTTACTGGGAAAGCTGTAGAGAGGGTAAAAATATATGAGAAGGAAAGATAGCTTCCTTACCGTATACCAAGAAAAAGGGAGAGTTACCTATGGCAGCCTTGGGAGTCACCCTGTCAGCCCATAGGGCATTTGATAAAGCGTTGTGCCAATTTCTATGATGATTAACCACCGTGCGTTTCAGAATTTTGATTAAATTTTTGTTGGAAGACTCAGCTAATCCGTTACCCTAAGGATAAAAATTAGCTGAATATTTTAACTTTATGCCCTTTTCCAATGCATATTCTGTTAACTTTACAGAAGAAAAATAGGTTGAATTGTCAAAAATCAAAGATTCTGGAACACCAAACCTGGTGACAATAAAAGAGTCAAGGAAGGATATCACCTGTTCTGAGTTAACCACTCGTAAAGGGATGGATTCAACCCATCTAGTGAAATAATCGGTGGCTATAAGAATGTATTTGTGCTGCTGTGAGGAAGCTGGTGTAATTGGACCAACAATGTCCAAGCCCCATTGTTGAAATGGAACTTCAAAAATAACAGGCTGGAGAGGTAATGCTGCTTTCTTAAGTCTTCTGCCTGCCCTCTGACACTCCTGACATTTCCTAGCAAAGGCATATGCATCCTTAAACAAAGTAGGCCAGTAATATCCAGCTTTAAGTACCTTATGTGCAGTGGTTTTATCGCCAAAGTGTCCCTCGGCTGGCCCTGCATGTAATTGAGGCAGTACACTATCAACTTCATTCCTTTCTAAGAAACGAAGGAGGACCCCTTCGAAATTATTTTTGAACAGAATGTTGTCGATCAACTGATAAGGTGCAAATATTAATCTCAAATCCCTTTTGCTACGGGAATCTAAATGTTCAAGAGCATTTCCATGCAACAGAAAAAATTTAATGTCATGATACCAGGAATCAGAGGGGGCTAAGATTGGCAAAAATTCCCTTTCGAACAAAAAATGTTCATCGATGAAGAGTAGGTCAGATTCAGACATATCTAAAGATCCGATTGCCAACTTGCAAAGTCCCTGTCCTCTGACAATCTTTAAAGGTTTGATTTCCGGGTCATACTCCTGAAGTGCTGTAACCCAATGGGCTCGCTTTTCACCCAGGTCCTTTTGCACCAAAAGATTTCTGACTGCAGAATATGGCACAATAACCTTGGTGTGTGACTTCAGCAGATAAGGCCTAAAATGTTTTACTGACTTAAAAACAACAAATGCTTGTTTGTCTACATCTGGATAATTGAGCTCTACACCGTTCAAACTGGAACTCGTAAAAGCAATGGGAGCTTCATTGTTTTCCTGATTTTTCTGTGTTAAAACAGTAGCATATGAAGAGTCAGAAGCAAACGTGTACAAAATAAATGGTCTAGAGAAATCCGGGCTTATTAAGGTAGGGGCTTCAGCAATAGATTTTAATATGTCATGAAAGGACTGTTTTTCTTCAGCGGACCATTTGAACTCAGCATCTTTATTAATCATTTTCTGAAGTGGCCTGACAATCTCAATGAAACCAGGAATAAACCTGGATACAAAATTTATCTTCCCTAGAAAAGATTGCATAGTTTTCTTTGAGTGAGGCATAGAAATCTACGCTATAGCCTGGGTATGTTCAGGGTCAATATTGATACCTTGTTTTGAAACTACAAAACCCAATAACTTAACTTCAGTAACTGCAAAGATGGATTTCTTGGGATTCAGGGAGATCCCATACTTCCTACAATGTTCAAAAACCCTCCTGAGATGTGTTGGGTGATCAGCTCTATTTTTTGAAAAGACAGTTATATTGTCAAGGTAAATGACGAAAAATTGGCCGATCAGGCCTCTGAACGCAATAACCATTGCCCTTTGAAACATTTCTCCAGCATTAATTAAGCCAAACGGCATTTTCCTGTAGGCATAAGTTCCCCAAGGGGTTCTAAAGGTTGTTTTCAACTGATCTGTTTTGGATACTAATACTTGATTGTATCCCGAAAATCCATCTAAAAGTGAAAACATTTCAGATCTAGAAACCTGTTGTAAGATCTTTTCCATAGGAGGAATGAGATAGTTATCCTTTTCTGAAACCTTATTTATATTTTCGAAATCGATGCATAACCAAATTTCACCGTTTTTCTTTCTAACTGGGATGAGATTTGCCACCCACTGCATATGCCGCACTGGAAAAATTATTCCAGCAGCGAGGAGTTTGTTAAGATCCTTCTTAACAGCCGGTTCTAGGCTAGGGTGCATTTTCCCCAGCTTTTGCTGGAAAGGTTTAGCCTGTTGTTTCATGGGGATGACATGTTGCATTATGTTTGGATCAAATGTCTTGAGATCGTCATATGTCCAAGCAAAAATGTCCTTAAACTCATTAAAGATTCGTATGAAGGCTGTTTTTTCTTGGGGAGTACATATACTGCCCAGATTGACACATTGAGGACTGTGTTCAGTGCCTAAATTTATGACTTCAGATTGCATAGTAGAGCTGTTGGTTTTACAGTTCCTTACACCTTTAAATTTGTCCTTCAAATCATAAAATTTCTCAAGTTTAATAACAGATCTAGGGAGAGTACTGACCTGATCAAGAGATTCTTCAATTGAACAAGGTTTATGAATTACCGCAAAGTTGTACAGATCTTCATCATGAGTCATTTCATCAATGACTGCATCTTTGAAGGTGTCCTTCATGGTCAAAAATTCGATTAACTGCTCATCATGGTAAAAAACCCTCCAATTGACAACATTATCAGGTATGGAAGGCCTGAAAAGCAGATCAACAGAGAAAGAATCAGCAAGCATCCCTTCAGATGGAATTAACCTTGAAGCAACATTTTCTAGGAGATCTGCTTCTTGATTCAAATAACGAGGGATAGAATTTATGTTAAAAGCTTCAAATGATAATAATAAATTCCACACCTCTGTCTGGTAATTTCTTAAATGTCCAGCAATGAAATGCATAGTGTTACATACCTGTCTAACGATAATTTCAGAATCTCCTAACACTACCAAAGCTTTAGGTCCTAGATCAATTGCCTTTTTCAGCCCTTGAATAAGGGCTTCATATTTAGCAATATTATTGGTGCATTCAAATTCCAACCTACAAGCAACAAAGTACCTTTTTCCCTGAGGATCTATTAACAGGCAACCGGCCCCAGCTCCTTCCTTTGACTTAGACCCGTCAAAGTATAGAGACCAAAGGCCATCATTCAGGTCCAAATGTGCAGTGTTTGAAATTGGAATTTCGTCCGGAACTTGTGTAAAATGGAAAACTTTAGATTGTTGTTCCGAATCTTGGACTGATGACATCTCAACCTCAAGGTTTCCAAAGAAAGAATCAACCATGTAATTGCCCATTATAGTATCAGTGAATAACACTGGTTCATTTGAGTCATCCAGTTCGGTGACCGTGTGCTTCATATAACATTCTCGATCAATTCTGATTTTGTTAGGGCGACCATTATGAGGTATCCATAAATGTGACCAGTCCGTCACAAAATATCCCTTCAATTTTTCAGACCAATCTCTGCTGAGAAACAAGCCATATGCCTCAGGGATATCTGCAACAATTATGTCAATGATGAAATGAACTTGAGGATTTGAGGCTAATCTTATCAACACTTCGTTCAACTTTCCTATTACCTTTACATTAGATCGGTCAAGTTGCACAATGCTTGTGTCACATGGCACGGGGACTGCATTAAGTTTTTTGCATACCGAATATGGCATGACGTTTTTAGAAGCCCCTGAGTCTATCATACAACTGTGTACTTTATGATTGCAGATTTCAAATGTAAGCAGAAAAGGAGGAGTTGAGGAATCTGATTTCTTACCTATGGATGAGGCATTGACTGAATATTTTGTTGGGTTGTCTTTTGTACTAGCAGAACTGTTTTGAGTGGAGGAAGTTTTGCCATTTTTACTTAGAGAAACCCCTTGCATCATCTTAGCTCGAATCACAGGAAATTTGAGGAGTTCATAGATAGAAATGTTGGCTCTGATTTTCTTCAAATCCTCAACCAAGTCATATTCTAAATCAAGAGATTGTGTAGACTTAGTGTTGGAAGGTTGGTTTTTTGTTTTGATAGTTGAACTGTCATCTGTAGATGTTGTGGAAGGTTCCCCTGAGGACTGACTTTTCTTGCTCCTGGTATTATATTGATGCTGATTGACATTCACAATAGAAACATCTTCATCATCGGTCAATTCTGTGGTATCCCAGAAATGACTGATAATTTGAGGAGGCTGTTCTTCAGTGTTACTGTCTTTACTTTGGGCATCCTTAGAATTCTGTCCTGAAGATTGGGTTTCACTTTCGGCTGATGTTTCTAAGCCCGAGACCAACAATTTTAGGAAGCTATTAATTTCATCAACATTATTAGCTTCAGATGGTGGAGTCTGTTTAGCAGCTATATTTTGAAATGGTCTTCTAAAAGGCTGTCTAGGTGGTTCTTTATTTAGAGTACTTTCAGAAGTACCTTTCTTCAAATCTATGATTTCATTGGATAGATTCTTTATGACTCTTTGGAGACTGTCCAAGTCTAGTGCATCTTGACCCTTTTTCTCAGGGTTTGTGGTTTTGGAAGGACTCTCAGTCTTTTTGCGAGAAAAAGATGCAGAATCGGTATCTACCCCAGGGTTCGTCTTAATAGAAAACATGTCCTTCTCGACCTTAATGGCTTCATCAAAGGTTTCAGTGAGAGTGGGTTTAGCCGCTAACCTGAAAAACATGGCCATTGACATGGGTAAGGCAGAAGTATAGAATTCAATAGTGACATCTTCAGCCGGCCTTGAGGTGGCAGGAATTCTGTTTCTTAGAGTCAAGAATCGCTGGTTAAAATATTTGACTTTCTCCTTGGTTTCCATACGGATCCTATACAATTCTAATACCAACACAGCTGGAGTCTTATCGTCTCCAAACTTGTTCATGAAAGCCAACTCAAATTCATTCCAGTTGGTAATAGAACCAGCGGTAAGTGAAAACTACCAAGTCAAGGCTTTTCCCTCAAATGTGTAAGGGAAAAGTCGACAAACTATGTCTTCGCGTTCAACATCCAAAAGCCGAACTGCTAGCATGAATTTTTTAACATGATCTTCTGCGGGCTCTTTCAGCTCGGGATTGAACTTGGGCAACAATTTCTCAGGATGCTTTGGAAAAGGATGTTGATCACCTGGAACAACAACCGCATCTTGAGCTAACCATGGAAAATTAGCATTGGGGTTCGGGTTTAAACCTACCATGTTCCTTGGTGATGGAGGTGGTGACGGTGGCGTTTGAAAAATGTGAGGAGGTGAATGTGGCGGTGATGGTGGTTGACCAGACCCTCCTATAGTAGGTGGTCCTGAAGAAGATGAAGGTTGATTGGTGCCTATTCAAAACTGTTGCAATTGCTGGTCAAGGAAGGCACTTAAAGGTTGATTCTGTTCTTCAGAAGTAGACTCAATATGGTGAGTGCGTGGAATCCTGATCCGTGGAAGAGGAAACTCTATGGGTTGGATCCCAGTGATATTCGAATAAGCTCTAGTTAAAATCCCGCGGGATTCATTTATGGCATGCTCGAACTGGTCAAGTTCTTCAGGCGGATGGGCAACACTAGAGTTGAACTGATGAATGACATTTCGAACAATATCGTTCAATGGGGTCTCATCTAATTGCGATGACTGGAATGGTTGTGGTTGAGATGATGACTGCAATTGACCTGATCTAGAAAGTGGTGTAAATTGAGGAGTAGAGGATTGATCAGTTTTGTGAATAGGATTGTTCTCATCAGCCATTTGCTTAAGTTGTCCCTCCTTCTAGTGCCATTGTTGATGGTCGGAATTGGCACAATTGTCAACTGAGAGACAACCCGATCCGAAAGTTTTCAAAGATGCCCTCAGTCGTTAGGTAGTTTCCTCTGACGGGATTAAGGCCCCGTTGCCTTCCCTAAATTAATCCCAGTTACAGGAAAAGAATAAAAAAAACCAAACCTACTGTTTGTTAACTAAATCTATAGTATACCTATGAATATACACAACAAACTGTTAAAGATAATTACTGAATTAGTTTGATATATTACACAACTAATAACTGGAATTAACCTAATTAAACAATTAATCTATGAATACAAGAATAAATAATTAGGGAATTATTAACAGATTCAATCAATTTACATAAGTTACACTACGA
Source organism: Pseudotsuga menziesii (assembly GCA_001517045.1). Classification (NCBI taxonomy): domain Eukaryota; kingdom Viridiplantae; phylum Streptophyta; class Pinopsida; order Pinales; family Pinaceae; genus Pseudotsuga; species Pseudotsuga menziesii. The sequence goes on along the minus strand of LPNX010239789.1, from coordinate 217,148 downwards.
ACACATGTACATTAATAAAAAAATTGAAAGATAACTCATCAAAATATAAATGTAACAATCTGATTCAATAGGTTTTCTGTAAAATACATAAAGAAAAACTACCATTAACCTATCCTAAATGTCCTATCCTGATCAGGAGCACGATAGTAGTAACCCTGGAATCAATTTGCAAATAATGTTACTGTGAAGACAAATCCTAAGCTCATCAGAAAAAATTCTGAGATTTAACGCAACAACACAGTGAACAAATATATCACATATATTATGATGACAACATCATATTTATTACATGATGTACATTTGCAAATGAAACTAGAATAAATCGACAGTTAAAAAGGTGATGCATCTGCACATTTCTTAAAAGAAAATATGACAAAAACATAAAAATGCGAAAAGATATGACAAGATCAAACGATATTATAAATACATTTTTCTAGTATAAAAATTGCAAATATATTCATAAATATCACTAGTTAAACAGTGCTGCAACTGCTAACAAAAAATTGTTTTAAGCCACAGAAAATGTTTGAAGTGATCTTGTCTAGCCCCTTTTCCCAACCATCGATCCTCTTTTCAGTAAAACCACATCTCCTTTAAATACATTCAATATCGCATGGAGACAGTTCTAGAAAGAAGGAAACTACATAATCACAATCTTAACCAAATTCGTCCAAAATAGAAAAATGACAAATGAAATTGTCATTTTTCATATACGTCACGATATCCCAAAATTTGCAAAAGGTTCAAACTACGACGCTAAATCATAAAGTGATAAAGACACTAGTCATGTAGTGACACCTAGGACAGCAACTGATTTGTTCATAATTCTCCGGGGATCATCCTGAAAATGAGCGATCACAAAAATCTAGGAAAAACGCATCAACCAAATCACCTGCGACACTACACAGTAAAAATAAAATAAAATTAAGACAATCGCAAGAGTAAACAAACTAAATTACACAATCAATCAAACAATACAAAACAATACCTGAAACAAAGATAACTTGATTATCACTTTCTGCATTTAATTACAAACTTCAAACCTGAAATACTTTATAAACATATGTACAATAGTGAGTGTGCCCAAAATACTATGATTTAACAGGAGAATTAAACACCCGTATATTCACCCCAGCTGATGGATTCTATGAATGACCTTTAAATTGCATCAGAGTAACCTGAGCGTTCAGCTCACTAATCTTTTCCTCATTTTTCTGATTCTCACGTTGCAGTTTCATTACTCTTCGAATCAACCTGTTCTTATGTTTCTTCAGACGCAACATAGACTTATCATCTACGTCAGATTTCTCCTTCAGTCTTATATTCTCAGGTTTTATGGCCTCACCATGTGCTACCATCTTAGTTACTCCTTCCTCCATTCTATGTATTTTATCTAATAAATAGTTTACGAATAACGGGTGCATTACTTCATCAATTCGATAAGACCCAGGTAAGTTCACTTCAATAGACTTGCCCTTAATTGGAGGATTGACAACACGGTCAACCTGAGGATTTGTATCAGAGATATGAGGACTGTTATCTGCACGGTGAATCAGAGGCTCAATACCCATGTCAGGGCCATCATGCGAAACAGGTTTATCTTCCTTGTCATCTAACACAACTGTTTCAACATCTATGTTATTACTCATGGAAGACTTAACAACACTAACCTTGGCCCCCATACTTCTCGTAAACCTGCCAGTAACCTTAACATTCGGTTTTTTGCTCGCCTGTTTGCAATTATTGTCATTACGGTTCAGCGTCACAAGGGATAGGTTTAAAGACTTCATCCTACGCTTAGAAGTCATAGGAGTACTAGGACTGCACACTGGAGTGGGAGCAAGATCATCGCGAACACAAGGGCTTACACAATCACCAAGGTTTGTCATACTCTCATATACAGGTGAAGTCGGAACTTGACAAGGCTCTTGATGTCTTACACATTCTTCAGCACAATCGAATTGACAATGGAAGAATGCCATGAAGCCATTTTGTTCAAGAAAATCATCCCACAACTGATTTTGTTTAGACAATTCTCTCTCCACCAACATCCTAACCAGGCCGTGATGAAAAAGACTGCAACCGATGTTCTTCGGCCCCTTCTTAATGGCCGAAGACATCTTGGTCATGCTCTAAACTAAATAATAGGGTAAATTAACAGGCAAGCCAAGAAAAATAGTCATCAACCTGAGGTGATAGACATAATCAGAGGATAGACGACCCTCGCAGGTCACATACCTGTGAATAACGGCTAAAACCGGTCGCCATTCTTTCTTGAAATATTTTCAATACACTAGTTCTAAAGGACACATCCTGGCAAGGATTCTTCAACATCTGTCTCCATTCAGTGACCTCCATCTGCTTGTATTTGAACCAACGTTCACCTGTCAATGGAAAGCCCGTAGCCAAAGCACCTGAGCGCTCGTTGAACCTAAATTGGAGGTCGGCTACCTTAACCCTAGCATCAACCAGCGACATAGAAAATAACCTAGTCATGTCAGGGTTTGAGTCTGCAAACTTGCGGATAAATGGCAGCCAACCCATTGCTTCTACCTTAGCTAGGAGCTCAGGATTTTCATCAAGGAGCTTCGTGTTATTGGGCTCGACCCTAACAACCGGGGCCATGTCTACGAGCGTAAATGCACAAAATTGCACACAGAGGAGACACCACAGTTCACAATAAGACAGAACGCTAGAGAGCAAGCATTCGGGATGAAAACCAAGCAGAAAACACAAGCAATGAGACCTGACTCTGTGATAAACGAAGTGCGACATGAGCAAACCCAGACAAGGACCCTGTAAAATCAGCATGGGGGAGGGAGAATGATCATGTAGAGCGGCAATAAAGTAATAGAAAGTGACGGTGAAGACTCCAGATTAAACTCACTTTGCCATAATTTATCCGGTCTAATCAACATCAAACCACTCCTCGCATGAGATATAGGTGTTCAACGAGCAGAGAGCCACGACGCTGAGCACGTACTTGCAATTGAATGTTATTTATAGAGTTATGTACGAGTTTAATGATACCATATCAACCCTCGATCCAGCAAATTGGATGTGGAGATGATGACATAGATCAAACCAACCATAAGGGTTGAACTTTGGACGTTAACATCGACCTTACCCTATAATGACTTCAATCTTCAAAAATATTGATCATACGAAATTTCATAAACCATCAAACCAATTCAAAACCTTACATGCAAGAATATAAGTCACGATATGGAGCATATTATAAAGATTGAAATTAAACCCTTATGGTAAGATCAAGCATGATTCAAAGTTTAAAGGATGAACTTAGGATAAGGCACCCCTACATAAAAATATTTAGTCTTTGATGTTCTAGGACCTTGTCCAATTTGCAAAAACATAAATAAACATACCAATTGCTGAATGCTCAAACAAGGCTTATGGTGAGACTATATTGAAAAGCATACAAATGCATTCAAAATAATGATTTAACATAGTAATTTTGTCAATGAGCAATAGTTGACAAGGTTATAAAAAAACAATTTGAATTTCACCATTTCAGTAGCTCACGGAATTTCATCATTTCAGTAGCTCCAGATTCTACAATTTTGAAATGAGGACTTCAAATATTTGTTTGATAAAATTTGTATTTTTTATCAGGTTGTTGGGTAGGGGCACAACAGATGGCGACTAACTGGGTGGAACAGTTATCTCTGGGCGGAATAGATGGTTCTCGATGTCTCCCTCCAATGTCTGCAACCTAAATGTGCTAGGACCAAGTTTTTCTACAATGATAAATGGTCCCAGCCACAGGAATTGGAACTTAGTATGTTCTCCTCTATCTTTGTGCTCCTTGTCCCATTTCAGAACTAGGTCACCTACTTCCAGATTCCTAGTGGCTGATTTTCTGTGATCGAACCAGTGTTTCACTGTCTTCTGATGTTGGTCAAATTTTTTTCTGGCTAACTCTCTTTCTTCTTCCAGCTTAAGCAAGGTATTAATTCTATGTTCCATGGCAGAACATTCTATTTCTTGTACTGACTGGGAAAGTTGTAGAGAGGGTAAAAATAGATGAGGAGGCAAGATAGCTTCCTTACCGTATACCAAGAAAAAGGGAGAGTTACCTATGGCAGCCTTGGGAGTCAGCCTATTAGCCCATAGGGCATTTGATAAAGCGTTGTGCCAATTCCGACCTTCAACAGTGGGTAGACTCCATCTTGATCATTCTGCTTTATCATCTTCTTCATTCATGAAATCATCATTTCTTATCCAAATGATAAGATGAATAAGAGGTTCTTCAAGAATTGAGTTTTTTCATATTCCTCATCGCTTGAGGGATCTTCTTTGAATGGTGAGAGCTTGATATTCAATTTCTCCCATCTTCTTCTTCTCTTCTTATTAGTCGAGCTGAAAGTAATCACTTAATTCTGGCATACATTCTTCACATGAATGAATCCCATGATCCTGGGAGGCCATTCAAGGTGGCTATCACCACTTCTGCATACTTCTTCTTCTACATTCTGGATCTTCACATTCTTCAATTGTATTCTCAAAGCCATCTTCTGATTTAAGTTCTTATCCTCAAATAGCTTGATCAAGGAATCAAACATATTCGATGTCTTTAGGGAAGACACTTGTGGTATAAGTTGATCCGTGATTGAATCAACAATGATCTTCTTGGCCTTGATCAAATTCTTCTTGTGTAAGTCTTTGAGGCTCATCTCCCTCTAGAACTGGAACCTCTCTACTCATGTAGGTGTCCAATTCATTTTCTTCAGAGAGATCAAATAATTCCATGCTTGGAATTTTTCAACTTCACCAAGATTATCATCAAGCTGATGTGATAGATCATTTTGAAATGAGAACCTCAAATGCAAATAACAAAAGATTAGATCTTACCGATTTGAGGTGTCTGTCCTGCTTCCGGAGTTGGCTGATCTAGGGTTTGTTAGAGAAACCCTAATTTTCAAAACTTGGAATATTTCATATCTGATTGTATAGAAATATAGATCTCTTCAAATGGAGCTGTCCAATGTACTCCTTTTCTGAAAACAGTGGAGGGAAGCTCCCGGAACAGGAACCCTAGTTTTCCAATTTCTTCTGCATAAATGCCTATTACTGTTTCTATGATATCTCAGGAATTACTGCTCCTATGTGTCTAATCCAACATCACAAGTTTCATCAGAATTGGTTTCACCAATTTGAATTTATGATCATTTTTCCAAGGTGACCTGTTACAGGACTGTTCAGAACAGTACAGTTGTACGGCATGCCACATGTCACTGGTTCATCTTCAGGTTCTGAAATTTGGATAAAATAAATGATAGGTTGTGATATTTCTGGAACATCTTTAGGAATTCCATTTGGACCTCTGTAGCCCATGCTACAGCAATTCGCCCCAGGTGTCCTGTTTAGGGATGAGTTCTGGAAGAGGCTGGAACCCTAAATTGGAGGGATCATATCTCTTAGAACATAGCGAATATGAGGCAGAATTTAGGACACATTGTAAATCAGGATTTTATATTATTCCTCTGCAATTTGCAACTCCTGATCCTTCGCCAATCTCAGGATATAGCAAATGTACCAAAACTTCGCAGTTTTAGTATTTAGGGTTTTTCTAGATCGGGATCAAACTAGGGTTTGACTTTCCCAGAGTTTCATGCAACCAAATTTCTTGATCAAGGTCTCTAAACTTATATTTTTATGAGGAGAAAAATCCTATGCTGGGCTCACTAAAAAATTCTTCTTCTGTAGAAAGCCCTAATTTTCTGCACCAAAACTGAAAATGCTCGGAATTGAATTCCGCTTCGAAAGAAAGATGCGCCCTTCAATGGAGAGTCAGTCTAGCCTTCCTTTTCTGATCGATCATGGATAGAGACCCAAAAAAATAATAAGCCATAGATTATTTAGCTGCACAATGTCTTCTTTCAGGGTGGCTCTGATACCATGTTAATTTTTCATATGCTTGGCTAAGACATCAGTACTTCATTTCATTTTCATAACAAAAGCATATAAACAGGATCATTGAAATATAGACAAGCACAACCATACAAAAGGAACACAAAGATTTACCCTGGGAAAACCCTAAAGGGAAAAACCCAGCAAAATCTTCCTCAATATAGATCCCCCAAAAAGATAAAAGATAAAAGATAAAACCAGCAAGGAGATCAAAGCCTGATCCTCCTCCTTCTCCAGCTACTTCTCTTCTCCACTAATGCACTACACAAGTGAGAGTGTGTGTCACAAATGAGGAGCACCACACCTCTATTTATATTCATCCATTCACTTGAATTAATTCATTCGACATGTAGGCTCAAGTTAATCATGTAGGCTCGAGTTACACATGTAGGCTCAAGTAAGCACACTGGGGTGCTAATGACCCACCTTTACAATTAGAGGGGACAGCCTCATGAATCTTATTAGTTCTTTCGATTATAAGCATTGGGGTACAAGATAATACAAGTGGTTCTCCCGGTAGGACCATCGAGGACCACAAAAGACACATATAGAATATTCTTCAAAGTTACAATATTTCAACAATAGGTTGGTTCCATGATCTCTCAATCATGTCATGCCATATATGCTACTATGTTAGATTATGTTGCTATATTCTAAATTCTATTGTGATGACACATTCCATGCTTATTAAGGGAATTTGTTTCAAGTCCCATAAAGGATGAGTAAGTGTGGCTAGTTGTGACCTACCATTGAGTTATAGTGATTCTTAAAGACTATTTATTGCCTCTAGTAGAAGGTTTTTGAATGCATTAAAGATTTATATGTAAGCAATGTTTAGGAAGAGAACTTATTGTGTGCAATCTTATGGATTTGCAGTGTGTAGAAATTTAGAAGTGACCTGGTCACTTCTAAATTTCTACACAGTGAAAGTCCATAAGATTACACACAATGACTGAACGTTGTGGAAACATTCATGCTAAAAAATAAGAGAACTTATGATTAGGCTCACTCATGTGCTCTTGGGATTTGAGTCATTATTAAAAACATTCCTCTCAATGTAGATGAGGCATTACCTGACCAAAATGTCTATGTTCTCAGGGTTGTTCATTCTCCTATGCACTTGGGTATGTTCGGTTTTCTATGCGCGTGGGTCTAAAAGACGATTTGCAGGGCCAAGTCATTTGTAATTTTTATTTTCCATTCATAAAAAATGGAAATAAGTAGATCTTTTTTTAAATTTTTTATAAAAACTATATAAGATAATTAAAAAACCAGGAGTAATTTAAAAAGTAGAGAAATTCATTTTTTTAAATAATTCTGTTTAGTTTTATCGTTAAGGTAAAACTTTACGATAATTTTTTTAATTTAAATATTATTAAATTCCTTAAAAATTAAAGTTTAATAATGAAAATTACTTATAAAAAAATAGTTGTGGGTATACTTATCTTAAGGACCCTTAAATTTTAAACTTAAACTTATAAATGGTGATTAAGTCAGCCCAAAAGAGTCGTACATCGAGAAATTATGTTAGATTGATGGCTATAAAATACAAGAATGTGGCCATCAACTCAAATAACATCGGATTATTCTCTTTCTCATCGTCAACTTATCACATTAGCAATATTCTTGTTTCTTGCAGTCTAGTAGGGAAGGCATAATCTAATACATTTCTTGAAGGATTGTTTTCTTTCTTATCGCCAAGTTATAGGATAAACAACCTCCTTGTTTTTTGTAGGATAATAGTGGAAGCATAATCTCATACATTTCAAAAAGGATTTGCAATGGAAGACTGGATGATGAGTGGCGAGGAGGAGAACTTGATGAGCGGTGACGAGGAATAACTGATGAGCATTGACGAGGAGGATGAGTTGTTCTAGGAAGTTTTCCCTGTCTCTAGCTCTGCACCTAGACAGACCATCAAGCTCATCATAGAAGGATATGTATTAACAGAACAGAGAGAGGATTTACTTAAATTTATGGGCATCCTTAATGTAAAATAATTCACTTTGGAATAATTCAAGGAACTCTGCATAGTGTTCAGGATTTAGAGGGAGTTGAAGAATCCATACAATCCTCAACAAAATGGGGTTTCAGAATGAAATAATCAAACCATCATGGAACTAGAAAAATCAATGTTGCATGACCAAGATCTTCTTATGCACCTTATGCAAATAGTAATATGACATGAACGAATGTTGATGAAAACACTTTTTCTTGTGTCTTTCTTCTTTTGTTGGGTTCAATGATGCAATCTAAATGAACCAATGCAGCAATATGTCTGTTATTTGTGAATGATGTGATGTCTCCATGTTCTGAATAATGGCATGCTGATTGATTTGTTCATAAGTAAATGTTGTCCTGCAATCTAATGTATCGATGCGACCTAAAAATGAAAAAGTTATAATGAAACTCATGCTTGGATCTCTAAGTATTGTTGCGATAGTTGAAAAATAGATGCGCAGAACCTCCTTCTTACTATGGAAACATGGTTTCGATAGTTATCCTTCAAACATCGCGGGTGAGACTTCATCTTCTTTGCAGGTGTTGCTAGACAAGGTAAAACCTGTCTGGGTCGGTGCTCAGGGAGATCATTGAGTTAGGGGTGTCGACATAGTGTGAACCTCTATCGACATATCTGTGTCAACACCCTTATGTCGTAAAATAATCTTTCATGCATATAAGGAAAATAACAACACTTTAAATCAACACACATCACATCACAAGGGAATCCTTCACCACTTAGTGGGTACATTAACACCATTTTGATTTTTTGAGAACGGGGTATATTTAACTTTGATTCTATGATCTTGAAATTTATAGTTATAATTTTTCATCTGTTTAACATACACAAAATACTAATACTAATACTAATACTAATAATAATAAAATCCAAATCTAAATCTAAATTATAAAGCACAACAATGAAAATATATATAAATTAAATGATTAAATAAACTAAATTATGTAAATCTATATTACAAAACACAACTGATGAAAATAATTAGTTTTACAATTGTTTTAAATACACACTAATTTTTAAATAAAAGAATCATACTATTTTTTTAAGGGTTTAAGAGTTTTTTCGAGCCTACCTTGTTGTTTGGAGGCCTTGGAAACATGAGGGGATTATTGGTGGTGGTTTTTGGTGACGAAGTGACCCTCACTCGATCTCACAAACCCTTTTTCGAGTTGCTTGTCATTGCTCGGTCGATACTATGAAAAATAGTCATGATGGAAATAAATTGCTTGTATTTTTTTCCATTTTTATAACACTTTTCACGAGTTCAATAGAGATAATAACTATACATTGTTATTATCTCGTTCGAGCTCCTAACCCTTGATCAAGTTGTACTTCTTGATCGATGGTTAATTAAAGGATCGATCGAGTGCTTTTTTTATTCCTTGATCGAGCTTTTAGAATATTGATTCGGGGATTTGCAAAATATCAATCGAGCTCCTTTTTCCTGCCTTTTATGCCCTCTGCTTTCCAATAGTGTTACTCATATTCATGGGAACACTCTTGACCAATATCAATATCAATAATGATATTACATACATATCAACCAATAAGCCATAGGGTTTTTAACTAAGTAGTAGAGAATCTATGGTGTACAAATTACCACTATAATCTGTTTATTCCTAATAAATTTCTAGGTTATGTCTTAGAAGAATTGGCAATGTGGAAGTTGAATATTGCTAAGCGGAAATACGTTAGTTGCATACCTTGAATAATATTGTGGGAAGATATCTAAAAATTTGATTCAAAACATGGAACATCTAGGATTACCTTGGTATAGAAAATGTCTCTATATTTTTTATAACATGTGCCATAGTCTTGGTCGTACCATAAGGTCACATGTTTAACGAGAGGATATAAACCAAAGCTCTCATGAACATTCCATTCAAAACAATAGACCTAACCTACTCATTTTCATGTAATGAATTTATATCTCTTTTTCCTAATTTAGGTATTATGATTAAAGAAAGTAGTAGCAAAACCTTACAACATTAAAATGTTTGGACACATAAAAAAATACCTCTTAAGCTCAATGCCCAACACTCTAATGCTTAAAGGCTTGTAGAAGGAGCAAGTCGATAAGTCAACTCGAAGAATGGCTGACTTAGTCGATCAGCCGACTAAGTCGATGGGCCGACTTAGTCGATCAGCCGACTAAGTCGGTCGACTGACTAAAACTAGAGATTAGGTTGGCCACCTAAGGTTGTTTCGGTTCACCGAACTGACATGTAGTTATTTTGTAACCGTTCTGTAATCATATATATTAGGCTGTTGAGCCAGATGAGAACTCAGTTCAGTTCTCTGTGTTGTATGGACTCATTCGTATAATACAATCTGTTAATTCACCTATTTGTTCTTATCTCTTGTCTCTGTTTTATATATATATGTTTTAGTGTGTATTATTGGTAACCTTATGTGATCTGTGAGATTACAACATTGGTTATGTTGCTGGTAGTACATGACTGAAATGTATGCAAACAGATGATACCAGAGCAGGAGATTAAGGACTGGTGGGAATGTAAAGTTGCAAACTATTTGCAAAATTACGTGCGAAGGAACAGATTAACAATCGCATAAGAAAAAGAAATATTTTTCACAGAAACACATGAAAAGTTTGTCGAATCAGTGCCCCAAATTTTGAAGAAACTCCTGGATGAGAAAGCCAGAAGCGAATAAAGAACAACAGTTGCTGGAAAAACTGATCCGAGGAGGTAGAACAAACTTGTTGAAGTGGTTTGAGAAAATCACCGACGACTTCTGTGAGGAGCAAGCAGTCAAAGATAGAACTTCGGTGGAAACATTCAAGGAGAAATTTTACACAGATCTCACTAAACAATTTCTATGTTCCTTACCGACCTTGCTGTTCAAATTATCGATTGAGAATGGAGTAGGACATATTGTTGAACCTCGTCCATCACTTCACGAACTGCCATCAAACTCTAACTGGGCGAAGAAGCAGAGGAAGTGGGAAAAATTCATTGCAGAAAGGGAGTGGGAATACTTCCCAAGTAAATAAAATGAACTATCCGGGCTTTCTAAAAGTGTCGGGTAGGCTATGGGGGGGTAGCTGGTCATATGTCGAGATCGAGTATAGTGGATTCTAGTTGACTAGAAATAGATACCAGTAACCAGTAATGAGAAGTCAACTAAAAGGGAACTCGAGAGAATAGTATCATATGAAGGTATGCCAGACATTCAGAAAATAGAGAGGGAAGAGAGACACCAGAGGAGGGAAGCAAGACAAGAAAGAGCTTTAGAGCTGCACAGAGGAAGGAGTCCTAGGGAGACCGACAAAGAAGAGAATCCACCAGATTCGGGTCATGACCGACATGAGGAAGGCGTGGAATGAGAAGCATACCCTATGGAGGAAGAATTGTGGATAGAGTAGCTAGAAGCTCTCCAATTTAGAGCTCCCAATGAAGGAACAACCCTCTCTCCATTAAATCCACGTACTCGGATACAGACTATTGTCAAAGAGGACCTCCGAATATGAGCTGGTGACTTTAGTATATGGAGTCGACTAGACAACGAAACATACACTGGACGACACCTCATTATACGTCGACCAGAGGAAGGGAATTGGGTGACCTTTCAAGCGACACCCTCGAACCGAAGTATCCACTTGCTCTTACCGACATATGAAGTAGCACCCCCCCACCAAATACAGCTTTAGAAGATACAGAACACTTAGAACTATAGACAAATAGTTGCAGTGGACCATCGACAGTAGAAGTCGACATCAACCGACTGCAAGTCGACAAAGAATCGACAACCAATGGGAACAAAAGTTCCGTCGAATAGAGTTCCATAGAGATGAATAAACCAATAACCCCACCACCCTCACCACCACCCCCACCTCTACCGCCGCCACCTCCCAAGAGCAGTGAAAGTGATTTAGATATGGGTCATGGATCGGCTCACATTCCTCTATATGAGGGGGATGAGGACCCCAGACGACACTGGTTCGTCTGCGAGTCGACTTGGGAGGCCAACCAAGTTACAGATGAAGATAGAAAAATGGCACAGTTTGCCGGTGCCTTAAGGAAAAGGGCATTGACGTGGTACATGAAATTTTAGAAAGACAACCTAGAGCAACGAAATCCAAGATTAAGGCGCAATTTTTTTCATTTTTCAAAACTCCAGATGCCAAACACCTGGCAGTGAAAAAACTAAAAACTACATCACAAAATCCAAGGGAAACTGTTCGTGACTATGATAAGCGTTGGAAAGACCTTCTGAGCCAGCGGGACTATGTTATAGATGAACAGTTACTAATCTAGTGGTTTCTTGCAGGGCTATCTCAGAAAGTGCGCTGACACATCAGTCTGGAAACGTTCAAATCTTACGAAGATGTGCTAACAAAATCTCTTCAAGTGGAGATGGACAAGGACATACCCGCTTACCCCACGGACCACAGATTAGAAGAATAGCTCGAGAATGTACATAAGTCTCTGAAGGAGTTAAACCTCAAGAATCAAGAGATATGGTGCACCAAATGCTCGACGGCCAGCCATTCCAAAGATAACTGTCGATAGGAATACAACCGACAGGACGTTCGATTCATGCAGACCAAATCATTTTGTGACATTTTCCAGGAGCACGGGGATCACTCGATGAAAGACTGTCCATTCAACATGAATAACGTCAAAGCCTCCTGGTGTGCCCTCTACGAGACCAAAAATCATAACACGATCGACTGTCATTTGAACTTGAAGAACTGACAGAATTATTAGGCTGTCTACCAAACTAATGCAGTGGCACAACATAACGAGCAAAACAATCTAACGAACGATCAGAACGGTCATAGATACGACGATTGATGATACGAGTTTCGGTATGACAATCGACGTGCAGGCTACGAAGGAAGAGGTCAATTCCCTGGGAATCGAGACAATCGACCACGTCGACCCATCCAGTGCTTTACATGTTATAAATAGGGACATCGGTATGCAGACTTTCCATATAAATACAGAACTAATCTCAAATTTTGTACTCACCGTGGGGTAGGGGATCACTCACTAGAGGATTTCCCTACCATGTTAGAAAAAATTAATACAAAAAAATGTTAATGTCTTGTCCTATGTGCACAAAAATGATGTAATAAACACAAAAAATTTGCATATTATAACTTGACAAGGAACAAAAATAGGAGCTGATAACCGCCGAATCAATGAAATAAAAGAGAAACATGTCTATCCTGACCCACTGAAAGAAAAACAAACATACAAATAAGCAACCAATGTATTCAAAGAAATTGCATGACAAGAAAAAATTCATGACATTCGACATAACACAATAAACAAATTAATCCAGCTCGTTCAAAAAGACAACTCAGTATCCCAGTTCATCGAATTGTTGTATGAAATAAAATGTACCAACTTTGAAAAAAAAACAAAAAACATCTGCAGCTTAAATAAAAAATACAAAGGTGATGCTGACCCACTTGTCGACCTGGAAATCGAGGGATACCACGTCCGACAAGTAGTGCTCGACTTCGGCTCACAAGTAAACATCATGACTCGTGACATTTGGGAATAAATGGGCCGACCTCGACTCTATGAGTCAGGCATATACTTGAAACTAGCCGACCAAGGCCTAATTGAACCCATTGGATTTTGGAAAAACATCGACATGACTATAAAAGGAATCTCGACCAAGGTCGATTTTGAAATCATTGACCCAAAGGAAGGATCCAGTTCCTTCCCAGCGTTAGTCGGGTGACCTTGGGGTAGAAAGATGAAAGAATCCATATCCCTAGACAAGGAACGAATCAAATTAAAAGGAAATAGACAAAAAGTCATTGTACCCATTCATCCATCTCAAGGGGAACCTTGGACTGAACCTATTGATGAAGAATTCGATGTCCGATAACTCTACCAGATCCAAAACAATGCAGATTACACAGAACCAACAATCCATGGAGAACTTCATTTAGGAAACCAAGACTCAATTGGTTATAACTCAGACACTGAATTATATGATTGGGAGATTGAGAACTATGAAACACAAGCAAGAGGGTGCTGGACTATACAAAAAGTGTAGAAAAATCCCACCCAACAGTGCTTCATAGTGTCCATTGTCCCAAAAATCTTTGAGAAAAAAATTAGGGAACACCCTGCCTTACAAACGACCAACCTAAATACTACACAACTACCAAGATACAAAGAAAGGGAATCACTAGTCATGCATGTCGAGAAAGTGTCCCAAAATATTGGTGAACATGGCTGACTTCAAAGTCTAGTCGAAACTTTTACAGGACAAGCTGCTAGATGGTGGGATACCCATCAAACAAGACTGTAGACCTGGATAACTGCTTCGACCTAATTTGTTGAAATGTTTAGAGGAAAGAAGCTAACCCAACAAGCTCAGATACCTATATTCACTCAAGGGCAGAACCTAGAGGATCATATCAAAACCTATGAAAAGGAGTGGAGAAGACTTGGATACAAGGATGAACGAGCATGGCCACACTTGTTCCCATCAACCCTCGCCGACTTACCAAACAAATGGTATAAGATGGAAGAAGCTAGAGGTGAAACCTTCTTATGGCATGAACTCAGGGAGAATTTTATTAAAGATTTCAACTTTATACCACAAAATACAAACTTGGTTGAAACAGCAAAACAAAGTAAAGAATTTATCTAGCCGACCGAAACCAAACCCTTATAAGATAACCGACAGACAAGGAAATGTAATAATATACAAACAAGGTCGAAACCACAGTCGACAAGATTACAATTAGAAAATGAAAACACAGAAGGAAAAAGCTTTCAATGGAAATCCAGCCATGTCGAAACGACCAAACCTATTTGCACAATCATGAAAGTCGAAACAACTGACAAACAAGATACTGACAGAATGATTGCAGATGACTTCCCTACCACATTCTCATAGTTCAAAGAAGGAATTCGACTGATCAATGAAGCCAAAGCACCTGAGTGGCTAGATGCTAAAGTCAAAACTAAAGGATTCGACATCTCAAATGATGATCGACCAAAAATGGCAAAGATTGGTGACTAATGGAGTGAAGAATAGACCACATAGATAGTGAACTTATTAAAGGAGTTCCAATATGTATTTTCTAGAGATTACAAAGACCTAAAAGGATTATTACATGAAATGGGAGAGATGAAAATTGATACTAAACCTGATGTTCGACCTGTGAAGAAAATGTCTTATAAACTAGCTCACAAATACAAGGAGATAGTCAAAAAGGAAATTGATAACATGTTGGCAGCAGGCATCATCTACCCTATCGACCAATCAGAATGGGGAAGTCCAATGGTTGTACAACCTAAGAAACATGACCTGACCAGACTAAGAATTTGTGTTGACTTCAGGGAACTAAACAAAGTAACACTGACAGACCCATTTCCAACCCCTTATGTAGATGAAATCTTGAATGAAGTTGCAGGACATGAATGCTACTCATTTATAGATGGATTATCAGGCTATAACCAAGTGCCAATAGCTAAAGAAGACCACAAGAAGACAAAATTTGTGTGTGAATTTTGTTCATTTGCTTACAAAGTTATGCCTTTTGGATTAAAGAATGCATCTGCAGTCTCCTCTCGAATTGTTGTCAAAACATTTCAAGAATATATCTATAAAACCATGGCAGTATACTTTGACGATTGGACAATATACTCTATGTTAAAGGATCATTGCAAATGGCTCAGACTTATGTTGGAGAGATGTTGATAGATTCAACTATCCCTAAACATCAAGAAATGCATATTTGTGACCCCCATAGGGATATTATTAGGGCACATTGTCGGTAAGGAAGGAATTAAGGTTGACTTTGCAAAGATCAAAATTATCCTCGACCTAAACCACCAGTAAACCCAAAACAAGTCAGGGTGTTACTTGGCCACACAGGCTATTATAGAAAATTCATAATATATTACTCAGATATGACTTATCCTCTTGAAGAACTATTAAGAGAAGATCAAGAGTTTCAATGGATAGAGGAGTGCCACATATCATTCGAAAAATTAAAAAGAAAATTATTCGAAGCACCAATCCTAAAGTTTCCAAATTGGTCGATCAAATTCCATGTTCATATTGATGCATCAGGCCTCGCAATAGGAGCAATCCTAACTCAACCAGGAGATGATGGAATGGATTATCCTATAGTCTACAGTAGCAGAAAGTTAAATAATGATGAAAGAAACTATTCGACAATAGAAAGAAAAGCCCTAGGAATGGTATTTTCCCTATAAAAATATCGACATTATCTCTTAGCTAACCCGTTTATATTCTATACTGACCATCAGGCCCTGAAGTACCTTGTCAATAAACCACTACATCATGGAAGGATCTGTCGATGGCTACTTCTTTTCCAATAATTTGAGTTTGAATTCGTTGTCTGACCATGCAAGTTAAATGTAGGTCCCGACCATTTATCCCGAATCGACACAGGAGAAGAAACGACAGGGGTCAATGATGACTTACCTGATGCACATTTATTTCGGATAGAAGTAGTCCCAGTAGAACTAGAAGATAGCTCAGTTCTTAGAAGATGGACATGCACTAGAAGGTATGAGCACCAAGAAAAAGCAGATCTTAGCTATGAAGGTTGCACCATACAATCTTATCAATGGATTTTTATACAAAATGGGATTAGATGACATCCTCAGAAGGTGTGTACTAGAACATGAACGAGACCACATTATGCATGAAGCACACTATGGACCTGCCATAGGACATTTTCAAGCAGACACAACTACAAAGAAAATCCAACAGTCAGGATTATGGTGGCTGAGACTCCACAGAGATTGCAAAACTTTTGTTAGTCGATGTGACAGATGTCAATGACTAGGTCAACCTCTACCTAGCACATAAATTCCTTTGATATCAGTAAACCCAAGTTTGACATTTGAAATCTGGGCCACAGACTTCATAGGACCATTTCCTATACCAATGAAAAGGACAGGTGCAAGGTATATCATTACTGCAGTTGAATATGTCACTAAATGGACAGAAGCTGAACCGGTCGACACATGTTCTAGTGAGATAGCAACTAAGTTTATCTATGAGAATGTCATCACTAGATTTGGATGTCCACTAACCTTGGTTAGTGACCAGGGGACACACTTTATCAATAGAACTATCACAACCCTAACTGATCAGTTCCAAATCGACCATCGTTGGAGTACAACATACCATCCTCAGTCGAATGGAGCAATTGAAGCATTTAATAAAACACTAACAAGAGGATTAACCAAAATATGTAATGCTAATAAGGACAGCTGGGATCAGAAAATACCTACAGTCTTATGATCATACAGAACAACATACAAATGATCGACCGATCAAACTCCTTTTCGACTAGTCTATGCACAAGAAGTAGTAGTTCCACTACACTTCTGACAACAGACACCTATTATTGCAGAAATACTACATGTCGATGTCGAACAGGGAAGGAAGGACCGACTATTCCAACTTAGCAAGCTGGAAGAGCACTAACTCATGGCTATACAACACCAAGAAATCCAGAAAAAAACAATAGAAAGCATGGCACGACCGTAAAATCAAGAACAAAAGCTTGCCGGTGGGAGACCTTTCTTTACTATACAATAGTCGGGTCAAAGGTAAACCTAAAAAGCTCCACACATAATGGATGGGACCTTACATTGTCGAATAGATACATCCCAACAAATCAGTCTGACTAAGGATGTTGTAGGGTATAGTATTTCGGAAGCTCGTCAATGGAGCCCAATTAAAACACTAAAAAAAAAATAAAAAAAAATAAAAATCATAAAACGACCATAACCGTCAACCAAAATCCATAAAAACTTAAAAAATTTAAAAACCAAAAAAATATTGCACTCACAGAAAACTATGACAGGAAATCACCATCTCGACAACTGCCATCATGGCCATCGACATAACACCGTCGACCATTTTCATCGACCGACCACTCCCATCGACCATTCTCATCATCGACATCGATCGATGACCCTGATAGTCCCATCGCGCATTCATGACATTGAGTGCTGAAAGCAATCTGCCATTAACACACACTCAAGTATTATAGCTAGAACATCACATCCGCCATTAATACACCCATCGACGCACACATCCACTGCATCACCTATAAATACTGGATCAATGAAGGATCATTCACCGCAATCCATACACAGAGAGCATCAGAGCATCCAGTCGACTAAAATCCAAGAACCCCGTAGTCAAATTGACCAGCAAACCGACACAATGGCCCCCAAACAAACTAGAGCCTCGACCAAAGCCAAGGAAATACAGGCCACGGATACACCTTTAGTTCGCAGGTTGAAAAACATCAAAAATGCCAAAGTACAGGAAGGATCATGGAAAAAAATATGGATTGAAATGCAAGAATGGGCCTTTGTTGACAAAAAGGCCACTCAAGCAGCAGAGAAAATCAAACACAGCACTATCTTCACCTATGCCAACGCACCACTTATGGCCAGCTTTAGTGGCACGAAGGAAACTGCTGTCAAATTCATCATCAACCGATATCACAATGGCCAGTTCTACTTCGACCAGCCGGTCGACATCTCTCGAGAAGTCATCTCCAAGCTGACCGATCTCTCTAATGAAGGAAACCACGTACTAGTCGGAATCAAAGAAGGATTGGTCAAAGAGCTCACTGGGTCCTCTTTGGGTAAGAACTCCAAGGGGTTGATGATTAGCCAAATCAAAACCCGCATGCCACATATTGTGGCCAAAATAATTGCAATAACACTCACTCTGGCAGGTCGAGGCAGCGACCTTAAGTTGGACATGCTAGAAGCTGTCGACACCATTGCCACCGATGGATGAATATATAGACGGGTTGAATATGTCGTCGACATGGTGAAGACCATCTGTGAAAGATGTTAAGAAATGGGGGGAATCATCATTTCCCCTCCCTCATCTTATGGATTGTCATGTACCACATCTTCCCAGAGGGGATTCCAATATTTCAGGAATCATCGAAGTTCGACATGTGGAGATTTAAACCATTCTCCTAGAGAGGAACCTTGAACGAGCTTGAGCGTAGGAAATTGTTGTTGGAGAACTGGTTTCAACAGATCAAAGTCCGCACGACTAGATGGAGGGTGCCTCAAAACATCCAAATAAATCTACCGACGAACTCCCACATCCAACTGGAGCTCGACCATACCTCGGTGTGGTACATGTAGGTCGACAATTTGAATGCCAAAGCCCTCGACTACTATCCATCTGTTGACCATATATTCCAGGAACTATCTCAACAAGCTAAAACAAAAATACCAGTACCAGCAGTAGCAAAGTAGATCGACTTCTCAATCGAGGAGCCGCTCACAGACCAGGGAAAAGAGGAATACTATGAGCTCAACCTCTATATCAGTACATTTGTGTCGGAGGAGACATCGATCGAACACACCAGTCGACTGCAAATAACCATCAAACCGTCGACTGCAAAGAGGGCAGAACCCTAGCCTACAAAGCCGCAGCCACAGTAGTAGATAACTCCTCTAGCTGTAGAAAGTGT
Source organism: Pseudotsuga menziesii (assembly GCA_001517045.1). Lineage (NCBI taxonomy): Eukaryota > Viridiplantae > Streptophyta > Pinopsida > Pinales > Pinaceae > Pseudotsuga > Pseudotsuga menziesii. The sequence goes on along the minus strand of LPNX010239789.1, from coordinate 197,703 downwards.
CGTCCTGACCTAGGAACCAGGGGGGAGACAAAGCCAGAAAACCTTGAGTATGCTGTTACAAAAGGCATTATTTGAAAATTGTCAAAGGAGATAGCAGCGGCCAGGAAGAATCTCAAAACACAACAACAAAAACAAGGTAAAGGTAAGCACAAGCTTATCCTTGTCGACTCATCAGAAGACGAGGAGGAACCTGGCAACCATGGCCCTCGACATCATAGAGGATGCCGCAGCAAATAAAGTGTAGGTCAAAACCCAGTTCCATAGAATTGTCGACGTAGGAGTATATGCAGGTCGACCGAAGAAAGCTAAGACTACGACGATGCCTAAAAACATTATCGATCTTGTTTCGACGGCTCCACCCCCATCACCGACGAAAATAACCAAGGAACAAGTATCGACACTGCAGTCAGTCAGCCCCCTCGACTTATGCAAAAGTGCGATGACGGCGGCTGTGAAAGCAAAATTTGACAAAGATAGGGATTTGCAGGCTTTTATTGGGAAACTGCTTGAGTTGTTTATGTCGGCTCAGAAGATCTCTACAAAATCACCTCTCTTCACAACTGGAGGATACCAGCCAGGACAGGATGCACAGTCCAGAATCTTTGCAACCATGACATCGAATTTCGAGAGAAATCCTAACAAGGAAGATGAAGTGATTGCACGTCGGTCCTCAACTATCACATCGACCGTAACTGTCCCCCAAGCCAACCTACTAGCCACTGCATCGACTGAAGGAGACGAAACTGTGGAGGACATAACCCAACAAATTAACCAAATGTTCTCCGACGTAGACTCGCCCCCTCGACCTGATAACCCACCACTCACCCACACTTCCCCTGAACCAATCACCCCCGATCATTCGCCAACTCCACCACCTCCACCACCACCACCCCCTGAGTCAGAGAAAGGCGCACCACAACCGACTGCATCCAAACAACTAGAGGTGGTAGTCATCCCACCTCTCCAACTAGATAAACCACTGGCCTCTATTCCACAAACCAAAGATCCCACCTTGATTGTTGCAGGTACACAGGAAGCAAATAAAGAAAAGCATAAGAAGAGGAAGGAGAAACAGAAGGAGCATCATGGACAGCCCTCAAAAGTCCAAATCAGATTGAAGGATGCAAGTTCCCTAACTGACACAGAGTTAGGACAACTCCTCAAAACCCTAGCAATTGAAGCAAAGACAACGAGTGAGCAAAGAAATAAAGAACTCAAGGAAAAAAATGCAAAACAGGTCGAGTTTCTCGACAAATGCAGGAATATGGCCTAGTCCGTCATGCTGGGCCCCATAGAGATCGACACAGACAAACTGCTCGAAAGGGCATATCCATTAGAGGAAATTTAAACTCAAAATGGGCCTTTTAACTTTTATTCAAATTCCACGTCATCATTTGTTAGCCAATGAAATTGATTTAAATTTGAAATACCGTATAGGTCTTAAACACTTTTTTAATATAAATTTGGGGATAGGTATCATTAAAAAAACTACTTTTTTTGTTTGTATTTTCGACATATCTCCCCGTGTTTTTACTCAAATTTCGATCGGGAGAGCTCGTTGGATGCGGAATTAAATTCCGCATCCGAAGAGTACCCACTCAGCATACTTTTGATGGACCCCGCTACCCCAAAAACAAGAAATACCTGAAAAAACATGATGATGATGTCATCATCACATTTTTTCAGGTATTTCTTGTTTTTATGGTAGTGGGGTCCATCAAAATTATGCCGAGTGGGTACTCGTCAGATGCAGAATTTAATTCCGCATCCAACAAGCTCTCCTGATCGAGATTTGAGTAAAAACACAACGAGATATGTAGAAAATACAAACAAAAAAGTAGTTTTTTTCTTTTATTCCTCCAAAATTAATAAATATTATTTTATTATTTTAACTATTATTTTATTAATTTTTCTTTAGGAGGCCCATTTTGAGTTGAAATTTCCTCTAATGAGCTATTTGAGTGCATGGTGTCGACACTCCAAGCTCACATTCAGGAAACAAAGGAGGAACAAAAAGAGGAAACTGCCCGACTCCTAATGGCACAACACACTGCATTTTTTGAAGCCTATAAGGTGCTGCAGGATCATATGGAGGAGTCTGTTGTAACTGAAGAAGTACTAAGAGACTGGACTAATCACCATGGGCAAGTTTATCAGTAGAATTAGCAAACTTGACAAGGGATTCAGGCATTAGAGAGCAGAAAAACCACTGAGGAAGCACTCAGAACGACAATAGAAGAACATATAGTGCTTGAAACTGCCAAACTGTAGAAACTAGAGAGGGAAGCACATCAGTGGGTGCAACAAGCTATCCCTAACTTGGAGAAAGTCGACATCATCTGCCCGCAGATGAAACGACTTATCGAGACTGCAGAGGAGAAGGACCAGTTTATGGGTCTTAACATGGAGAGGATAGCTGAATTCTCCATTTCAGAGAGGATGTCAATCTTATCAGGCTTGACCACACTCACCATCGACATCTAGAAAATTTTGCAGAGTTGAACAAATTTCCAACATCACCTCGCAGTAACAGCCCCAGCCATTGTAGAAGTCTGCGTACAGAAAAGACCAACCATCAGACTTCACAACCCACCGTAATAACTATTGAGACCACGAATAATTTTTGTACCTCCCTGTTTCTTCGGGACGAAGAAACATTTTGTTCATGGGGGAGATGTAGAAGGAGCAAGTCGAAAAGTCGACTCGAAGAATAGCCGACTTAGTCGATCAGTCGACTAAGTTGGTTGGCCAACTAAAACTAGAGATTAGGTCGGCCACCTTAGGTCATGTCGGTTCACCGAACCAACATGTAGTTATTTTGTAACAGTTCTGTAATCATATATATTAGGCTGTTGAGCCAGATGAGAACTTAGTTCAGTTCTCTATGTTGTATGGACTCATTCTTATAATATAATAAGTTAATTCACCTATTTGTTCTTATCTCTTGTCTCTGTTTTATATATGTTTTAGTGTGTATTATTGGTAACCTTATGTGATCTGTGAGATTACAACAAGGCTACATTTTTTTGACATAGATATGCAAAATATTTTAATCGATCTAAGTAGGTATTCAAAGTTAGTACTCAATATGAGGTTTATAATTTCCATGTTTAAAAGTTAATATTTAGTTGTGGTTTTTTTTCAAACATGTTTTTTTTGTTGTCATTAGGATTTATTTTTTAATTATATGTATATATATATATATATATATATATATGGATTGTGCTTATATATATGAACTTAATGAATTATTACTTTTGGGACATATCATTCGCAATTTAAGATGTTAAGAACAACTTCACTCTAAAAGAAAACATCATCTCGGTCAAACTTTGCTATATACAATTTAAAAATACAACAAATAATAGAATACATTCTGAAAACTTGATCAATCCTTTAGCATAAATGAAAAAAGACATGCAAAAAAACACCGAACATTAATAAGAAACAAGCCTTCCTTATATAAGTTGGTTCCATTTTGGCTTTCGAATTATAGGTTGGTTCCATGACCTCTCAATCATGTCATGACATATATGCATATCTACTACCTTATATTATGTTGCTAGATTCTAAATTGTATTGTGGTGACACATTCCATGCTTAGTAAGGGAATTTGTTTCAAGTCCCATGAAGGATGACTAAGTCTGGCTAGTTGTGACCTACCATTGAGTTATCCTAATGCCTAAAGGCTATTTATTGCCTCTAGTAGATGGTTTTTGAAAGCATTAAAGCATTATATGTAAGCAAAGTTTAGGAAGAAAACTTATTGTGTGCAAGCTTAGTGTAGAAATTTAGAAGTGACCTGGTCACTTCTAAATTTCTACACAGTGCAAATCCATGAGCTTGCACATGATGATTGAACACTGTGGAAACATTCATGCTAAAAAAAAGAGAGCTTATGATATTAAAGAAACATTAACTTGAAATTTTGTATCTTTTAAAACAATTTATCCAAAATGTAAGATATGTTTGGTGAATGTATTGGCCAAATGCAGAGTCTTCCATAGTCCATGTTGGTGTCCATATGTCATTAGACAATTTTACTAATTTATCATGCATGTCAGGGTATCCTACCTTATGTTCGAGCCTTATCACAAGGGGATAATGAACAACCCTAACCCCCGCTGGTTTTGAACCTATGACCTCCAAGGAGATAAAGCATGTTTTTTTTTTCCATAGAAAAAAATAGTAATTTATATACAAAGGCACAAAATAACATTCTTCAAATCGTACAATATCACAAATAATAATTGTCCATGCACTCAAGGTATTAACAAAAACCACAAATGGAACTCTTACAGAGTATCATAGCTATTAGATAGATTATCATAGTATAATCAGAAACCATCTTACATAATCAGTCCAAAATTCAAATAATTATGCACATTTCAAAAGGGTATAAGCCCATATAGTCTCATAGACAACAATAAAAAAGGCAGATAAATATGCACATCAAAAAAGATAATACACATGCCCAAATAGACAAACATGTTCATCAAAAAAACTTCCATAGTCAACATACATACTACTAGATCAACTAAAAAAGATGAAAGGACTCAACTCTTTCAAATGCTCGAAACTCAGTAATATGCCAATACCCAACAAGAACAATTGCTCCATCTTTTTCTAATTCATTTGCTTTTGAGTTTCTTTCTCGATAGATGTGCTTGAAATCTACTTTCTCGAACATATATGATAATTTGATAACTTCATGAAGAACCTGTGAAAGTTGCATATTTTTAATTCTATACTTGCATGTAACCCAATTTATAACCAACTTTGAGTCACAAAAAATATCCATAATAGAAATATGATTTTTCAGAGCCAAAGTAAGGAGTAGCTTCAAAGAAAGTAACTAAGCATAGTTGTTAGTACCAAATCTGAGTCCCGCTTTAAAAGTAAAATAATTAATGATCATCATTTATGTAAAGCAAATGACCAGCTCCACAAAGTTGAGGTTCACTAGTAACCGAACCATCAAAATACCCCCATGGAGAGGATTTATCAATAATATCCTCAACAACAGGCCTGATGTTCATAACAATGTTATCCCGTCAATAAGAACTCAATAATCCCAAACAAAAATAATAAACCTGTGTAGGCAAAAGGGTGATATCTTCAAAGCAACTTTGGTTTCTAGCCTTCCAGATAAACCATGAAACAATAACAGGTAATGATATGATATTCTTCACCTCCTCATTAAGACACCAAGTCTTCATACAAGACAACACCGAATCGCCATTCCATAAATTCTTTAGTTTTAACTTAGACTTCAGTTCAAACCATACATTCCTGGTAAAAGGGCACTCCACCCGAAGATGAAAGTTAGATTCAGCATCCAATTTGCATAGATAACATCTACCAAGTCCCTCCCTACCCTTTCCACAGAGGACATCCCAAGTAAGAGATTTACCTGAAAATAAAAACCAGCAATAAATTTTGGACTTAATAGGACACTTAAACTTCCAAAGCATTTTCCACCACCTAGTGAATTCCACCCCATTCTTATCCATAATCAGTTGCAAATAACCAGCTTTTGGAGAGTAATTACCTGATTTTGTTTGATTCCAAACCAACACATCAACATCATTAGATAACCTGACATTATTGGTTTTGAGAATATCCAAGTAACCATTCCAGCAAGTGATTTCCTGATTATCCACTAATCCAATATTATCAGTAATAAGCCATCCCTGCTACATAAAAAAAGACACACCTGGGCATCCAATATATTTAAGAAAATAAATTCTAGCAGAGTGTAATTTATCACTCAGTAAGGAAGGTAACAAATGTCTCCACTTGCATCCAACCCATGGATCCATACCAAGATGAACGTCAACACCATTCCCAACCTTCCATACAAGAAAAAGACCAATAAGATCAAAATACCGTAATACAACTTTCCAACAGATAGAAATATATATTTTCTTCTTAACAGATACTCTGATCCAGTCCAGTAAAGATAAAGGCCTAACATATTTTTGTAATGCAATCTGAACCCAAAGACTTGAACTATGTATAAGATTCCACACACTCTTGGAAACAAGAGCTTTAGCAAATAAAGAAGGTATTTTCAACTCCCAACCCCCTAAAAATTTTGGAGTTTTCCAGAACCTTCCAAGATGTCTAGGGTAAAATAGAAGAATCATTATTTTCGGACCATAAAAATTTGAAACACATCTTCCCGATCTTCTCAATAATGCCTGCCGGGATCCAAAAATGCATCCAGTAGACCGGAATGGCCTCAGGTACATATTTAACCAAGGTAAGCTTACCTCCCTTGGACAACCACCGATAGCTCCAGTTCTTTATTCTTTTTTCCATTTTAGCTACCAGCCAATCCCAATATTTCAACAAGTATATGCATGGTTTAAGGTGAAATCCAAGATACTTCATACCACTCTTAAGTTTAAAAACAGAAAAAGGAAAAACATTTTGTAAAGAAATCAACTCAGATTCATCCAAACCAGAGTAATAAAAGGAGAGTTTATCCTCATTAATCAACATTCACATAAAACCATCAGTACCTCATACAAAGTTGATAAAGACTGATTAGAACCATCAGAAACCATGACAATATCATCCACAAACAGGACATGAGATTAAGTAACGTTATTGCCAAATGCGATACCATGAAAATCCCCAAATTATTTAGCTGAAAGAAGAGTCCTTCCCAAGCCTTCGACGACAATGGGAAATAGGAGAGGAGCAAGAGGACAACATTTCCTGAGCCCATGACCATATCTAAAGAAGGATGAAGCCACTCCATTAATCAATAATGAAAAAGAAACTGAAGTAAGGCTACTCATAACCCAAGTAATAAAAGGCACAACAAATCCCATTTTATATAGAAGGACCCGTAAATAACTCCAATTAACACGATCATGGGCCTTGTACAAGTCTATTTTCAAGACCACCGACTTTAAACATTTACTATGAATAGTGTGCATACCTTTGTGATTACCCCCCACAACATCATGTATCTTCCTCCCAAGGAAAAAAATCAAACTGTTCACCAGAGATATATCTACCCAACACCTTCCTGATACGTATAGAAATGATCTTACTAATGATCTTATAAATGAAATTACACAAAGAGATTGGCCTAAAGTCTTCAAAAGATTTAGGAAGATCAGCCTTTGGAATAAGGGCAATGAAAGTAGAATTAAAGACAGCAGAAATTTTGCCAAATTTTCAAGAATCCTCAATTACCTGTAATAAGTCTGAACCCATAACATCAAAAAGAGCCCTATATACCTCAACAGGTATCCCATCTGGTCCCAGATTATTATCATTTTTACACATAAATAGAACTAACTAAATCTCATTCAAAGTAACAGGAATCATAAGATCATTATTTTCCTCTTCAGAAATGGAAGAAGGACAAAGATCCACAATCATCATGATTTCAGGAAGATGAAGATTCTTATCTTCGTGAAACAATGTCACAAATTTATGCACCCCTTCCCCGACAATAGAATCAAAACCTTCAACGAGATTACCACCATCATCCACAGTATTCCAGATAGAGTTTATATTTTTTCTATGATTAGCATACTTATGAAAAAAAATATTATTTTCATCCCCACATTAAAGCCAGATGGCCCTGGTTTTCTGTCTAGCCTAATTTTCACGATCCAATAAGATATTTCTCTTACGTGACTCCATCTCAACCAAAGAGGCCTTATCCTCCACAAAAGAAAAAGCAAAACCCAACTTGTTAAAGGACTCAACCAACAATAGTTCAATGTCCACTAAATCCTTAAGCTCTTGTGTTTGTTTTGAATAGACCATAAAATAGACACATCATTGATGTGCTTAAGATTGGTAGCGAAATGCACAACAGGAAACACTTCTAGGTTATCGACATACACCTTCCATGAATCTTTCAATAAGGTAACCAAATCCTCATTTACAAGACAATGAGCATTAAAATTAAAGGGACTACATGATTTCACATGATTATTCAATATCTGTTAAAAAATCGGTTGATGATCCGAATCCCCACCACAACCAACCCACTGAAGGAAATGGAGCTCTAAATCCAAAAGATCAACTGATACAAGCAACTGACACAATCACTTGCAAATATTACAAATCCCAACTCTTTTGTTAGACCAAGTAGGGAGTAACACAATTGGATCAATATCCGCAAGGCCAAAATCATCTAGCTTCCTAGAGAAATAATCATAAATATTATCCATTCTGGCCCTGTAACCCCAAATCTCTGATACACCCAAAGAGTAATTCAAATCCCCACTTAAAATGAACTTAGAACACTTAAGGCACTCAATATCTAAAAGGTTATTACAAAACCTTTCCCTCTCCACATAGGGAGCATACACATTGAAAAAACACAGGTCCTCTTTAAGCTCAGTAGAATAAAGAGAAACACACAGACCAGAACCGACAACCCACGCATTCAATAACTAAAAATAACGAGACCTCCAACCCAGAAGAAGACCACTTGATTTTCCTTTGGCATCTACAAAGACAAAATATCAACCATTCAACAAGTTTTTCATCTCTCCCACAAATATCACCCCATCACCCATCGTTTCTTGAAGAAAAAAAACATCGATAATCTAATCAGCAACCAACCTACAAAGCGCCAGTTTTTTGGGATTACTAGCTAAACCCCTCAAATTTAGGGTCATAACAATCATAAGGTAACCCTAGAGAGGGAATACACTGCTCTAAGTTTCCCAGAATGAACAGAACATACAGGTTCCATAATAGGAGAAAGACCACCAGGTTCCACATAGGTAGAAGAGATTCCAGATAGACACCTAACATCTTTTGAAGTTCAAAAATCCTCCATAACCTTAGAAAATGGCCAAAGAAAATAACCAGTACCAGTAACAGTTTTATCCATGATAGGTGACACAAACCCTAAGTCCCCCAAAAAAGAATCAGATGGATTAAACTTAAAAGAAGATACATCATCTGAAAGGGCACCTAAAGATTCCTTCAAATTCCTGTTCAATAAATTAGGACCCTTCGCAAAATCAACTAATGTAGTCAGACATAGAGGTTTAAGAGAATCCACATTAAGGGTCTAAGAACCGGAATCCATCCCTACACCATCCGATAAATAACCAAGATCAACAGGTGATCTAACCTCCATCCCATCATCTAGAACATAAAAAGGTTTAATCTGAGAATGTACCCCATCATTCTTAACACTCCAAATAGACTTAGTCTTGGAAACATAAACATATTTAAGATTTCTGTTAAAGGGAAGACAACACTGGGAGATCATATGGCCAAAACAATGGCACATATTGCACTGGAAGGGTACCCCCAAATAATCCAAAGGTTGACTATACACAAACTTCCCTCTCTTAATAACAATTTATGCTGCTAACCCATTACGGAGATCAAGGAGTACCAGGACCTTCCCCAAGCAACACAACCCCTCAAATTTAGGGTCATCACAATCATAAGGTAACGCTAGAGAGGGAATACACTGCTCTAAGTTCCTCATAATCAATAGAACATACAAGTTCCACAATAGGAGAAAGACCACTAGGTTCCACATAGGTAGAAGAGATTCCAGATAGACACCTAACATCTTCTGAAGTTCGAAAATCCTCCATAACCTTAGAAAATGGCCGAAGAAAATCACCAGTACCAGTAACAGTCTTATCCATGATAGGTGACACAAACCCTAAGTCCCCCAAAAAAGAATTAGATGGATTAAACTTAAAAGAAGATACATCATCTCACAGGGCACCAAAATATTCCTTCAAATTCCCATTAATTCCCGTTCAATAAATTAGTTTTATGGTTAAGTTAAAAATTTATGATAATATTTATTTTTTTAATTTAAATATAAATTATTAACTTCCTTAAGAATTAAAGTTGAATAATGAAGATTACCTAAATTTTTTTTTACAAACACAACAGGTATACTTCTTTTAAGGACCCTTATTCGTGCAGCACAAATCACTTCACTTTTAAACTTTAACCTTTGAATGGTGATTAAGTCGACCCAAAAGACGCGTACATCAAGAACTTCCGTTAGATTGAGGGCTATAAAATACAAGAGCGTGGCCATCAGCTCGGACCACATTGGATTAACAGCCTTCTTCCAGTTTCTTGTAGGCTGATAGCGAAGGCATAATCTGATACATTTCACGAAGGATTATTCTCTTTCTTAATATCGCCAAGTTATTGGATTAGCAGCCTTCTCTTGTAGGCTGATAGCGAAGGCACAATCTCATACATTTCAAAAAGGATTTGCAAATGGCAGACTCATACAAGCTCATCACAGAACAATCTGTATTGACTGCACAGAGAGAGGATTTACGTAAAGTTATGGACATCCTTGATCTAAAAGAACAAGTTGCTCGCACACTTTTAATTCATTATCGCTGGGATTCTCAAAAATTAATTGATGCATGCGTAGAAAGAGGAACTGACTGGGTGTTTTCACGAGTGGGTGTTGCGATTAGACAGGAACCTGCAACAAACTCTGTAGTTACCGTCTGCAATGTCTGCACAGAAGAAGATTTGCAGGAGGAGGACACCACAACGATGGATTGTGGTCATACTTTTTGCAATGTCTGTTGGACGAAGCAATTTCTTAACAAGATAAGCGAGGGGCAGAGCAAGCGGATTAAGTGCATGGATCCTCAATGTAATGTCATCTGTGATGAAGACATTGTAAGAAAGCTGGTCTCTGCGAAAGATCCTCAAGCAGCCCAACGTTTTGATCGCTTCTTATTTGAATCCTTTATTGACGATAACAGCAAAGTGAAATGGTGCCCAAGTGTTCCCAGCTGTGGAAATGCCGTCTGTGTTGAAGGAGATGTTCACTGTGAGATCGAGTGCGTTTGTGGACACCAATTTTGCTTCAATTGTTTGGCTGAACCACATTCTCCTTGTTCCTGCTTCATTTGGGAGCTTTGGAATAAACAACGTCATCACGAATCGAAGAACTGGATTACAGTTAATACCAAGTTGTGTCCCAAGTGTGGGAAGAAAGTGGAAAAAGATGGTGGCTGCAACTTGATTAGCTGCGTATGTGGCCAACACTTCTGTTGGTTGTGCGGTGGTGCTACTCGAAGTGAACATACCTGGACAAGCATTGAAGGTCACACTTGCGGTCGATATAAAGATCACGAGGAGACGGAAATTGAGAAGGCACAACGTGATTTGAAAAGATACAAACATTATTACTCCAGATGGAATGCACATAAAAATTCATTGCAACTTGAAGCAAAGCAGAGACAATTATTAGAAGAACAGATTTTAGATTTAGAGAGCAAAGAATCTCATTGCATTGACTATAGATGGCTCAGAGATGCACTGCAAAGGCTGTTTATATCCAGGCGTGCCCTTGTTTATTCTTATCCTTTTGCATTTCACATGTTTGGAGACGACATACTGAAGAAGAGTACATTGAAAAAAGTGAAACAAAACAATAAATTGAAGAAAGTGAAACAAAACCTTTTTGAAGATCAACAGCAGCAGCTAGAGGCAACAGTAGAAAGACTTTCAAAGATGATTGAGGGATCCTTTCATAAACAGAGTGTTATGGCCAACCGAATGCAAATCATCGATCTTAGTATTCTCGCTGAGAATTACTGTCGTAAAATGTATGAGTTTATCCAAACTGATTTGGTGGATAGCTTGGAGTTGAGAACACATCAGATTGCTCCATATAACTCCAAGGGTGTCCACGTATTATCAGAAACAGAAACATGATGGATATAGATATCCCTGTAAGGAGCCAAGTCATTTTCAATTTTCTTAGAAAACTTGGTAGGATCATTATAATTAAGAGACTACGGTTTAATTTATTTTATTTTTATTTTTAATAAATGATGGTAAGCATTATCAAGTAAGGTTTATTTATTATAATTAAAATAGTACAGTTTATTTATTATTTATTTATTTATAATAAAAGTATGGTAAAAATTTTATATGATTAGAAAAGTGCCTTTACAATTTAGAAAAAGCCAAAGAATGAGTACATGGAAATTTTGATAGGATCATCCAATTACCAACTTAGGGGATCTTGAACATAAGCATTTTCATTGAAAATTAAAATGGATGTGATTAGCAATGTTTTTTTGTTCTCATGGAATTTTACAATACTCACAATTCCTTAATTTTTTTCTCAAAAGCAAAACAAAAAATATTTCAATTTAGCTTGGACTCTAAATCTTTAGATGGTGTTTGTAACTTCTATGAGTTATATGTGGTATGAGAATTAAAAAAACACATTAGAATAACCTTCACGAACATTAAAAATCTAATTAACTATTGACTTTCAACCAATCCTATTAGTTTTTCTCTTATGTAAGGCTCTAAGTGTCTCAAGTAGACCCACATTGATGAACCAATTGATTTTTTGTGTAAATAAGCATTATATATATTAACATAAGATACAAAAAGTTACAATAGAGGGATTTCCATTTTCCATGTTTTCAGTATGGACATAAAACAAACCACTCTTCTAGGGCCCCTCCCCTTAAGGAGAAAACATAGCATACAAACTTCTTACAATTCATCGTATTAAACTAGATTTGACACAAAAACCCCTATGATTGAACATAGTCACTACCATTTACAACACAAAAAAGCCACCAGCCCAATAAAAACTTGA
>LPNX010239789.1:161318-178890 GCA_001517045.1 Pseudotsuga menziesii | reverse complement strand
ACAATGATTGTTCTTGATTCAAATTGGCTAACATGTTCTCTACGTTTATGATTGACAGTAGTGTACAAACATAAAAATACAAGGTTATATACAATATTATGCATATGAACCCGAGTCAATTGTTTAGAAAGATGATCATGGTAACTCAATGTCTTGGAGGTTTCATGAATACACATGTTTATTGTGAAAGAAGGTCTTAATATTAATGGTTAAATAAAAATCTGCTTACAATTGTTCATATGGCATGAAGTTAAATTTTTATGAAGGTAAAGAAACTTGTCATCTAAATCTAGAGATGCAATATTAGACAAATAATTTGGTATACAAAAATGTTAACTAAAGATAGAGCTATGATATCTCAATTTTTATAATTTTACTTTTGGAAGGAACTTCCAATGCATTGTGAATGATGTATTATTTCAAGTAGTGTTCATGATGAGGACTTTGACAAGGTGATTCCATGAAGTATTTTTTAACAAAGAAAATTTTTGCTCCACTTGAAAATAATAGCAATGATTTTGTTTTGAAATTGCTTAAGCCCATTTATTTTGAGAATAAAAATCATGCCAATATTTATTATTTAATTTGATTAACAAGGGATTATGCATAAGAGGAAATAATTATGGGTTACTTTTGTTAAAGCAACTGATATTTTGTATTTACATGATTGAAAGTACACAAATATTATAATATGTTCATTGAAGCATAAATACAATACTTTTCTCTAACAATGGCTTGCATCATAATACAAATAATTATCTCTAGATTCATTGATTATTTGAATAGAAATAAAGACGCCTACAAAAATATACCACGAGGAACCATATATCCCTCTAATAGTAGAAAGGGTTGGATAGAAAATTAAAACAATCATCCCTGGAGTGACTATTTGAGAATAGTGTTTGGAGTGATTTAAGACGAGGACATAATGTTGTAGTCCATTAATGACACATGAATCTTACATGTTAGTTGGAAAGAAAGTTTTTTTTTTTTAGATATGAAGTTGGAGTTGGAGCAATGCATAGCAGTTTCAAGGAGAAACCATTTTTTCCAATTTTTTCTTTTTTTATCACGGGTGGTATCTGTTAACACCTGTATTTAACAAAGGGAGAAATAAGACCATAGTGGAGATAAGGTAATGTTGTTTAAATACTTTGGTTAAAGGATATAGTGCAAGGGTGGAATGATAGTCAAAATATCGATCAATTTGCCAAAGAGCCCAGGCCGCGATGAAGGAAGGACGAAAATCAATGGTTGGTATTCCCCCCGCCCTTTGCAACATGCAAGGAAGATAAGACAGGCTCCGGCTTTTAACCAGCTGCACAGATCAAAGGTTATAAAGTGGTCCTGGGAAGATCCACGGTTCACATCAAATCCGCCTTGTGAAGGCACGAGTTGGTTAAGAAAATGGAGTCTGGCGGAATCGTGTATCCTTCTCTCAATCCGATGATGGAGAGGCGAGGTCGGATCATGTCAAGGGATGAGATTGATTCCGGAAGCGAAACCTGCACGACGGATAAGCCCAAAAGGCCCAACAGAATTTGTTATCCGATGACACATCTGACGGACGAAAATCAAAGCGGGATAGACCAACGGTTATTATAAGTTCCGGGGAGTGAAATTGCATGGGAGATAAGTCCCAGACTCCCAGCGGAATTGGGTAGACGTCGACAGATCTGACGGCTGATGAATGTCGGGCGATCACATCAACGGCTGAAAAATATTTCGGAGCCCAAACCTGCACGTTGGATAAAGGGAAGGTGCCCAACGGAATTTGATAAGCGGCAAGTGATCCAACGGCTTGCCAATAAAGGTATATTAGATCGAGGGCTGTGGATGATTCTGGAGATTAAAGCTGCACGAGGGTTAAAGCCAGAAATCCCAGCGGAATGTGGGACGTGGCATTTGATCCAACGGTGAAAAATGGAAGGTACGGCACAGCAACGGTTGTGAGCGTTTTCGGGGAACGAAGTTGCACGTTGGTTAATACCAAGGTGCCGGGCGGAACAGGATACGTGGCACACGATCTAAAGGACAGAAATTAAAGAGAAACCAGATCTACGATCATGGATGAAACCGAAAAATAGAAGTGCACGACAGTTAGAGATAAGTGGTGGTTGCGGAAATAAATGCTGTCCACGTGGCAAATTGGGTGGTCCTATAAAGGCAGGGTTGACCTCTCCAATGATTATTTTATTTGCTCGGGACCCGGCGAAAAGGACCTGGTGATTTGGGAGCTTCCATTTGTCAGTACCAGGCACGTTCCGAACACACGCCTCCACAGTAAACCAGGTAGGACTTTAATCCTGTAACTCCTTCGTCCAATTACTATTATAAATTAAGAAATGGACCAAAGGAGCGAGGTTAGTGTGTCTGGTAGGGTCGCGGATGACAGAGAGGAATTTTTCGTAGACAGACACAGGGGTGTCTGCGACCCCTTCTTGTCCACAGGGAGCGTGTCCAGCAGCAAAGAGAAATTGTGGTCTTATTTTTCACAGGGGAATGACATTCTGAATGTATGCAATTCTTTTTTGTACCATTTCGCCCTTGAGCAAACCCTACACTTCCCTAAATTTGCCGAATGGTGTGCGGTGAAATATTCCCCCTCTCAGAGGATCATTGTGAGCCGGTCCGCATCGAAAATACTGTGTAAAATTGATGCTTCGGTCGTCAGAGAAAACCTTAGTTTTCCCGAAAGCTACCCTGTAAATCGTGAGTCTGTAAATGAGTCTGTCCTTGGCGAGTTTTTCAAAAATTGTGAAAGTGAAAGTCGCTCTCAATTCCTGTCAAGTATCCTGAAGGAAGGTCAGTCCCTTAAAAGCTTTTCCTCGACTTACCCCTTGCACATTTTTAGAACTGAGGTGCAACTGGTAATGTCTTTGGTCTGTCAAGTGTTAGGTCTAGATGAAGATTGTCAAATAGGTGATGTTATCCTTGGTTTCTTGTTAAAAATAAATTCTTTAAGTCCCAAGTCCAAGTCAGTCCCCGTGCTTAATTTAGATGAGTACCTTGCCGAAGCGATCCACCTCCAGTTGACTGAATTTCCCAAGGTCCAGTTCTTTAGGTTTCAAACATACTTGCTTAACATGTTATTATGTTCTAATGTTACTGAATTGAAGTTCTTAAGTGCTCTATGTTCTTCTGATTTGCCCAAGCAAATCAACATGGTCAAATTTTCCAATTCGATCATGTCCGAAATATCCAGGATGTTATTTGATGAGGACCTGCCCCGTGACCTGGACGAAATGAGATATCTGATGCAGTCGTCACCCGAAGATCAGGTGGGGGACTGGTTCCTGTATAGGGGTTACACAGTGTTAAGAATATATGGCTTTACTGGTCAGCCTTATAGGCTACCATCCTTCTTGACCCCAAGGATTTTCGCGATGGAGTTCATGAGGCAGAGATTGTTGTCTGAGGAGGAGCACTTTGGTGCTTTCAAAAAATATTTGAATCTTAAATTTCCATTTAAAGTCGGCCCTTTCATTTTTAAAGGTAAAGGTGCCTTGGCATTTATAGAAAGGTTGATGGAGAATATGGATTTCATAAAAGATGTAAATATGAACTAAAACCCCTCACTACAGCTCAGAACACATTAAATTTTCTGAATTCACTGACATACCAGAAGTTGCATGACATGGGCATGAAGGATAGAATCTCAATAGTGCTGTGGGTGAAGAAGATCATCCACAAAGACCATTTAATGAAGACTGTCCAAGACAAGTCAGAAGAATTGCTTGTGTAGGTCAATAAGTTCAAACAAGAGTTTAAAGAGCTGTTCGAAGATGGATTGCCGTCCTTCTGGGATGAAGAAGGTTGGATGCTCCTACCGGAACATTATCATCACCTGCTTGTCCGGGCTCGCATGGACCACTCAAAATTTAATAACGTGGAGAAGAGCCTAACAGGACAAACCATTGTGAACATGTTGATGGAAGACTTTGAAATCCTGCAGAAGTTTGCAATCATCAGAGCCAGATCAGCCAAGAAATCTTATGAAGCATTTATGGAGCTCGAGGTAGCAATTCAGGAGATGATGGAGTGTGACACCCCAAGTTCGGAGCAGTGGAAGGCCGTAGAGAGGTTTGGGAAAACAAAGTATATTCTTCCCCCCTAGGGATAGGTGTCAGGTACTGAAGGGCTGATGGGGCAAAGACATGGAGCTGATGGGGCAAAGACAAGGAGCTGATGGGGCAGAGACGTGGAGCTGTTGGGGCAAAGACGTGGAACTATTGGGCGAAATTTTGTTATCCAGTTGATTTGTACTTTGTGATCTTTTAGGAATGGAGTTGTAACAACTTCCTAGTGGTGTAGGAATTAAGTTACAAACTCTAATTTACGTCGATCATTCTGTTATTGATCTGCTGGGGGGCCGACTTATTGTTTTATCTATAAATTTGTATCTTTTTATGAGATGGGGGTTGGAACTCATTGGGTCGTGAATAATTTTGGAGAACATATCTGTTTTTGAAAGAACAAAGTGAATGCATGAGAGTTTTGTCAGGGATTCATGTGTTGTTGATATTACAGTCTGTGCTTCCTCTTTATGTGATTGTATTTCCCTTGTGTAACACTCCATTTTGTTTCTTCCTCGTATCTAGAATATAGCTATAGATAATCAGAATTCATGTGTTTATGCTCTGGTTATCACTTCAGATATTATATGAATTTTTTTGCTAAAGTTGATATAGAACTCATCCTTGTTGATTCTCTGTATTAATGGGTTGTTTCTTCATCTCTTCTGTTCCACCAGAATCAATTTGAATGACTGTGATGATATGATTACCTTGCCTTTGATGAATATCATGTATATGTCTTTGTGGTATCTTTGTATTGTATATGACTCCATGCCCAATGGTTATGTTATTGTTTCAGCCAAATACATAAATCTGTGAATGTTATTTTAAATCTGGTCTTGTTAAATCTTTATTGAGAGATCCCTCTCTGGAAGAAAATACCAGTTTCTTCCTAAAGTGGTTTTGCTGTTACCTTGGAGTATAACTTTTACAACCTGGGTACATTCTGAGTGCTAACAGTATCACATTGAGGAATTGGTATAATTTTCTTCTCATTATATTATTAATGGTTCCACTACAAGAGAAATGACCATATGGAGGGAGTTATTATCATATTTTTTGTATTTGGTAGATGCTCATCATTTTGGCAGAGTAGACTGTAGTCATGATCCTAGTCCTTACAGTTGAAGCAATGTTTTATCATAGGATGATAATGGTTGGATGATCTATTTCATTATTGAGTAGTTGGAGTATGTAGGGGCATAGCAATAGAGGAACCCCCAGGTCATTATTGAGCCTTCATCATTGATCTCCCTTGTTATACTTTTGAAACCTTTATTTAGTGGGCATTCAAGAGTAGTTCTTTTCAACCACGGTCTTATTCTTTCTTTGTCATCCAGAGTCATAAAAATGGCTTTCATTTTTTAGTTTCAAATTAGAGTAGGAATATGGTAGAGGTATCTTATGGATTTTATGATTCCTTTTGATAGAATGACTATGCTAGAATTTATTGTGGATTGGTGATCATATTGTCTGTTATGGTTGTTACTAGTGAGACTTGTACTTGCATTGAATGATAAGTGCGCTAGTGGTATTTTCATGTACGTGATTTTGGTTGGGTTGATTGCATATGCAAAATAAAGATCAATTCACTTTATCATAGTTCCATGATTAGACCTTTCCATCATATTTCTCATCCATTGGTTGATTATAAACATTTTGATTTGTAATTGATTGATTGGCATGAGTACCTCCCCCTCTGTGACATTTTTTTATTGGATGGCCTCCATGTTTTCCCCTAGTTCCTCAGTTCTAATGTCGGTGGAAAATCCTATATACCCATTGATCTGTTTCTTCTTGTAGCTTAGGTGGAATGGGTGCATCTATGTCGAACTAGTCACTTAAATTATATCCCCTAAACTTGAAATAAGTACTCCCAGCCTTGAGATTAGTTAGTGCCTAAAAGGGTATGTAATCCTCCTTTATATGTGTTTCATACTATTTCCCCTAAAAAAGGAATTACCGTGGAAACTCTGTTGAGGCTATGGACACTCGCTGGAAGTGGAGCTAAGGCCATGGCGTAAACGACTCCTAGAAAGCTATCTAGGTAAACTACCTTTTATCCATTAGATAAATAAAGGAATGAAAAAATGAAATGTGATTAAATGAAATATCCAAATAAAGAAAGTGAAAATGAAAAATTCAAAGAGAGTATGAAATGGAAATGCAAAGTTGTGAAATAATATGGGTTTTTCTAGAGTTGAAAGGGTTCCTTCTAATCACTTCATCCATTTGTGAGACACCATGACCCCATAGTTCTCATCATTCCAACCAATGTCACATAGGATCCTTAAATCGCTTTGAGTATGGTTATGTATATAAACTTTAGTTGCTCTTGTTGTATTTTGCACTAAGTTGTTGTCTTACTCTTGTTGTTCTGAGTTCATGATCACCATTGTATTAACATAATATAACATTTAGTTGTCTATCAATATTCACCATGATAAGTGCACTAACACCTATTGTAGGCATCAAACATGCTTATTTAATTATATCGATCTATGGTCAAATTTTGACCAAAGTTTGAATTTTTGACTTGGTCAAAACTTTGTCTGACTTGGTCAAAGAATCAAGTCTGCATCGAGAGCTCACTATGATGCATCATAGATAATATATTGTCCATTGGAGGAGAATTTGACTCCTACAAATACAGTTCTTGATTAATAGGATTAATTGATAATATTTATAAGGTTCACAAAAACTATGATTAAGCCTACTTTATAAAATATATGGAAATTCCTTCATAGAGATCACATTAGATTGGCTATGGGCATATGACTAGTTGATATTATGGGTTTTTAGGCCTACAAATCCATCAATGTAGTCAAATTGTCATTCTGGTCAAGGGAAGATCCATATTTGAGTAGTTTAATGGATTCTTATTATTTTCTAGCTAAAAATAAAAAATTAAGACATGGCCAATGTTTTTTATATATGACTTGGGATAAGTGAATGGTGAAATATGACTTGGGTTATGTTATGATGCCCCCCTAGATACTTTTGGACACGTTTCCTGACATTCTATCATGTTATCACTTGGAACATGTGTTCATATCCATGCTAGGGGCACCTTTCTCCCTAGGAAGGCAACTTTCTCATCTAGTGACTTATATATTGAGCTAGGCATTAACGTAAAATTGGATTGTGATCACATAGGGGTGAATTGACCCCCCTAAGATTTTATTTGATGTATCTCTCATATACTTCATATGTTGTATATTGGGATTAGGAGGTAATTCGCCCCCCTCACAACTTGATTAGACACTTCTAAGTTAGTAAAAAAGAGATTAAGTGAGATTAAATCTCCACCACTGATCATTATGTTGTATATTTTGGTATTAGTTGTCCACATAAGGATTGGTTAGGTAATTTTCTCCTCTCTTAGCTATAAAAGAGGGAGAGATCATCATTTGTAAGGGACTCTTATAAGCTGTAAAAGAGAGATAGATTCATGTATCGGTGACTTGAGTGAGAGGGTATTGATTTGAGTTTTATTTATTATGTATCAATTTGCAAAATACAAGCTAATCACATAATGCAAACACACAACAAATCTGTAATGAATTCCAACTTAATTTTTTAGAAATCAAACTAATTAACCTATGAATTAAAATACAAGTGAGAAATGTGTGACCTGATTGGTGGGCCTAGGCCAATGGGTATGCATTCCCTAGAGAAGCTCAAAAACTTGATCTGTTTAATCATATGAACTGAATCAACATATTTTACACTCCATTGATGCAAGAATTGATCAATACAATATCTCTAGACACAAATTCTCCACGAGTTGTAACAAAATAAGCTTTATTCATATCATCAATAATCATTGATCCCCATTCCACATCCTTCTGATGATTTATTTATATATGAATTCATGGACATATGGATAATACCCATCCCCAAAAATCAGAAATTCATTCAACAACCCAGAAACGACCAATACCAAATCCAGGAAAATCATGTCTATTTTGGAAAGGATTTCTCCAAATTATTTCATAAATTACACAAAGTTATCCTGACTAAGGCTTAATGACCATATTTGTGAAGTGTTTCGAATGGTTTCACCAAATTCAACATAGATTTCTCAAAAATGAATCCTGAAATTAGGTTCATGAATTAATGACGGGAAACATCATTGTTGAATCTACAAATTGCTTGAAATTGGGGCCGCGACCTCCCTGAGCAATCTGAGCCCAATCTAGTAACTCATAACTTTCACAAGACAACAAAGCAAAAAACCATAGGTGCACTTCAATCGAATATTCAACCATTTGAACCACTGTCCCTCTGTTCTATTGGTGCTAGATTAGGTGTAGGATTGGGTACCGGATCAATAAGAGAAATATGCATAAGAAGCAAGCTCTTGTTATAATTTTCATGGAATATCATTCAAACTTATGAAAATGATGCTTAGATAGATGATAAACATGAAGAAATTCAATTAAAATACTTGGCTCCTTATCTGATGTATAAATAGAATATGGGCAAAACAGGGAGCCATTCGTAGACGTGAACCAATAAAAGTAGCACTAGAGAGTGACACATCACTCAATTCAATATTTGTTATAATTTTCATGGAATATCATTCAAACTTATGAAAAAGATGCTTAGATAGATGATAAACATGAAGAAATTCAATTAAAAGACTTGGCTCCTTATCTGATGTATAAATAGAATATGGGCAAAACAGGGAGCCATCAATAGACGTGAACCAATAAAAGCAGCACTAGAGAGTGACACATCACTCAATTCAATGTTAGTTAATGATGTGGTAAAGCAGGATGACATGGAACCCAAGTTGGTAGGATGATGTGGCAGGTTATTCAACAGGTGACTGTGATTGAATCACAGCTAGACATACGACATAATTGGTGAATTGGAAGTGACGCATCACTCAATTCAATGTTAGTTAATGATGTGGTAAAGCAGGATGACATGGAACCCAAGTTGGCAGGATGATGTGGCAGGTTATTCAGCAGGTGACTGTGATTGAATCACAGCTGGACATACGACATAATTGGTGAATTGGCAGGTTGACATGGACCAATCTAGAGCCACCACACGGAAACCGGAATGGCTACCGTATTAGTTTATTTACAAAATTTTACTAAATTCAACGAGATTCAAACCCATGACCTCCCTTTTACAATTCGAGTACCTTTACCAACTCTCCTATAATTATTCCTTGTGAGAAAAGTTGGAATTATATTATTTAACATTATTTTATGTTTTGTATGGGTAGAAATAGGGCCGGGGGATAAGTTTCGACCCATGGTTTTCAATACGACCAAGTACCAAGCTTGTAGGGAGTTTGTTACAACTCCAACCCACACAAATCACATGTATGTGCCATAGTCCACCAAGAATTATAACATATGGTTCTGAACCATATGGGAGAACCCGCCACCACATTTAAACACATGGTAATTTAAAATTTTGGTACAAGTTTTCAAAAGGGAGTTTCTAAAAAAAGCCTTGTTTTAAATGCCAATATATTTTATTTTAATGTGGTTTGTTATATCACCATATTATATGGTGTAGTAAAGCCATGCTTGGATTCTGTTGAAAGTGGGTTTGTTATGATTTCCCATAAATATTAGGTGGAATGGTAACCATTTATTATATGGTATTAACCATACATGATAATCTAATGAATAGGTGAAGGTTGTATAGATTGTCATGACTTGTAATAAGTTTAGGAATTCCCAAATGGAGGGGAGTAATCACATGTGAAACCAAAATGATGGACCATTTGACTTAACCATTTTTATATGGGAAAAACAAGTTGTAACTAACTCAACTAAGAGGTTATATTTGAGTTCACATGGTTATTCCCAAAGAGGAATAACATAAGCTATATAATTCAATCATTTGCATTTTGTGGAGGGAAATTGCATGGGAAATTGTTGATAACCTTTTAGAGAGCTGAGAGATTGAGGTCATTTTTGAGTTCCAATTGTAACAAAGACTTAATGTGGCATCTCAAATTGTGAGGGAATTCATGGTTCATGAGAGAGTCAATCCATTTTGACCCCATGTTGTTTGGAGTTTATAATTTGATGTGTCTTAGAAGATGGTGGCTTGTTCGAGGTTTGAAGTTCATGGAGGCTATTTGATAGAGAAAGTGTAGCTGGAACATGTCTGAGTTTATCTAGCTTATGAGACAAAGATGTAGAGATAGTTAAAGAATGCATCTTTTCAATTTGCAATTGGATGCAAGTCTCGATCGATTAAATCCTCATTCGGAAGGACAAAGGTGAAGGGAGTGGTGTGGGTGCGACTTTTGGTTCTTTTGATGTACTTGTTTATGCATAAATTTAGCAGTCTATCAAGAATATCCTGCAGAGGATCCATGCGATGCACGTTATGTGGTTTAACATCAATTTATTGATTGATCACTCACTTTTTGAGTAGGCCCATAGATATAACCACAGAGGTTATGGTGAAACTTGTTATCATGTTGTCTTCATTATATGCTTGAATGTATTGGATTTTTATGGTTTATTTTATGATGCATACTTTATGAGATGCTTATGTTCAATTCCACTAAGACATCATGAAATCGGTCCTTATATAGCCTTTCACATGATAAGGTTCTTACCAAGTCTATATCAAGTTGGTATCAGAATGGGATAACAAGTGTTGCATATTGTGGACGTCATAGGAAAAAGTTTGAAGTGTGATAGACTCCAAGAGTGGGAGGAAATTTACCAATGCATTCAAGAAAAGAATGCAGAAATTAACATACTTCTAGATATTGAGGAAGATGAGAAGAGAAAATTGCGATTTATTTTGAAGCGAGTAGTGGAGGAGCAAGTGGGAGAATGCTCCACCACAGAAACAACAAAAGGTCCATTCAATCCAAATCCATATGGAGGGATTGATAGGTATACCATCTATAAGTGAAGGTTAGATATCTTGTTATGATTATTTCTACCCACCCTGCCTATAAAATTATTTCTTCCACATCCTCTCTAATTGTTTTTCCTTTAGAAAAATAATTTAATTGATTGTTCCCTTTCTGATTAAGGTAAAATATCTCTCCAGCAGGATCAACTATCTTATTTCCAAAGTATTTCTCTCTTTCTACAATCTTCTCCACTAGAATCTTAAATGTGAGGTTTTTTAATATACCACTGGCTTGAAGTGATTCAAGGTAGTATGAATATGTGGGGTAGAGGAACTTGGTAAAGGTAGCGAGAGGTAGTTCTACGTTTGCATTAGTAGAATTGATGGCATGCATGATTTCTATGATCTCAATTGTAACAATCATGTGATCATTATCTTTCACCTCTAAGTTGAAGAGCTTAAACATAAATTGAATTAGCTTCAATTATGACTACGATTCAAATAGGTATTTTAAATTCTTTATAACATCATGAGAGGTTTTAGCATGTGTTATATGTTGACTCACCTTCTCACTTATTGTAGCAAAAATCAATGCATATTCCTACTTGTCCCTATTTTTATGTATGGAGATATTTTTTAATGCAATACAATAATGATAGAAGGATTCGTTTTCCTAGTGCAATAAAATTCTTAGCAATGTAAAACTCTCTATGAAGGTCTATGATATCTCCAAAATAAATATATAAAAAATATAAAAATAATGATGATGAAGTCCCTAAATAAAAATTCCCTCAACCAATTATATCTTATCTCCCATATCATTATTATTGCTTCAATTTGTTGAACATATTTATATAGAACCCAAAAAATATAAAACCTAACTGCTCATTCAAACAAGCTTCTTCAAAGTTGGTCATCCGACACTATATCTACTTAACAATTTTTTCAAATGTTGTACTGGGGTTTGTCATGAAGCCATTATGTGGACTCGTAGTCATGGATTTCTCTCCTCTCCAAGCAAGTTATTAAATATAATACCTAATTCAATAATTTTATGTGTATGATCAAATACCACTTATTAGGAATTACATGCATTAATAAAATATAATTAGTGAGAATAGAATAATCACAATACCATGCAAGCAATCACATAACAATACAAACACAATGTTACGTGGAAAAATCCAATTTGAGAAAAAACCCACCATAATATATCTATTATCTCCCTTGATCTAGAGCATCCAAGCTAGGCCACCACAATAGATCTATTATCTCCCTTGATCTAGAGCATCCAAGCCAGGCCAAGTAAGATAGAAATCATTCACCATGGACCACCAAATTCCATGGGACACTAAATAGCATTTGTTTTGACCTAAACTAGGATTATCTCATTGAATCATTCAACACATCAAGTTTAACCTAATGGTTGGATAGGTCATGGGGAATTAAGTTAGTTCCACTCCCTTTCACATTGAAAATGATCGACTGCTTATCTACCTACTTGGGATTAAATTGGGCAACTGACACATTTGGGCCTTGTTTGGATGACTACTTATGCTGATTTATAAGGGAGTGGAAGATTAAAAATGAGGAGAGGATTTGTCATGTATAAGTAAGAATGGTCACAACCCATGAGGACACACAAAGACGATTGCAGCATAGATAAAATTAGGGTGGAAGTGTAGCATAGATAAGGACTATAACATAAACCATATTGGATTCCATTATGACAGATGAGCGGAGGGGTCTAAAGGCTGCAATTTTGTAGATTCAATGATCTTGCAATAGGTAGTCTTGCGGGAACTAATCCTGCAGCAATTGAACTTGCAACTATTGATCTTGTAGGATATATTTCAACAATTTTTTAAATTTAACTATAAGTTTGGTCACTTTTAAACTAGTCATCCCTTGTTAATCCTTAGATAAAAATATCTAGTAGGTGATAAACTCCAACATCAAACCCATCGCGTGTTGCAACATGATCCAAAAAGAGTAAGTCACGGAGGTTTGTATGAATCTGAAATTGTTTTTTGTTTAAGATATGTGAATTATTGTATGAGCATGACTAAGATACACCTGTAATGAATGATTTACCCATGAACTGTCAAATAACAGTTTGAAGTGGCATGGGCTAGCTATGGAGCAAACCTCCCTCCATCGGACGGAGGAGGGAGGTTTGCTCCATAGCTAGCTTATTCCGTTTGAAGTGACTGTGTGTACATCATGATTTGAACACTTAAATCTCGACAACGATTTCCCAACCAAAAATCCCTCTTTCTCATATGACATGGAATTCTATGTCACTTATTACCATAAAACGAATTCAAGTATGACATCGAGTTGATTCACCATTGCATGCACATGCTATCTAGGCCAATCAAAAGAATCATGTTTTGTTTGTTTTGCTAATTGGTAAACCTAGAAAAGGATAGCAAGACAAGGTGTTGGTTTAATAATTGATTGATAAGCCTTGTATTTAATTTGAATCCCTTAATTATGCAACTCAGTCATGATTTTTTCATGACGAAGACTCACAACTTGTCTTCACATGACGATCCATCAAGAGACACAATGATGACCTATCTCATCAATCGATCCCTTTTAAAACTTGTCGTTTACCTTCTCCAACCATTTATTCGCTCAACCTTCATTTTCCTTTAACCATCTTGAGTACGATATAAGGGTGAAACCAAGCATCTAAGCTACATTATAGCAAAAAAAGAATCCATGCATTTGGGAGTGAGGATTGAACCACTACCCTATGTTGCATGGTATAATAGATTCCTCTCTTTGTGCAATTCCATGGCCATAACGAAAATGTGATGAAGGAGTTTTCCTATGGCCTTAAAGGTGAACAAGATCAAGTAGGAGATGTAATATTTCATCTCACGGAATATTTAATAGCCTAGGCCACATGTCTTCCTCAAGAAGGTGAGCATTGGTCCAAGATTCAACCAATTGACAAAATTTTATTGCTACCATTGTGCAAATATGATACTCTAGAGCCAAAATGGGGAAAGGGATGTCACAAGGATGTCTATGAAGCAGTTATCAAAGACTTTTTTTTTAATTGCAGAAGTATGTGACGTGTGAAGGAAATTTCATATTGGCATTCCAATATCATATTAGACTCTTAAGTCATTTTTTAGGTAAACCACTAAACTTGCCCTTCTATTTAAAAATGTATTTGGTAAAGATGGCTAATGCTGTTGAAAAATGGACAAAAAATATAGATGAGAACCTTCATCATCATGGGTTAATTGGAATAATTAGGTGTGAGATATTGAGTTGATGAAAAGATAATTGGGAGAGTTTCCTAAAAAGGAACCATTTTGTAAAAGTGGTGGAGGTTATTTCAAAGATACCCCTGGGCATAGTTGTGGCTATAGAAAAAAAAAGAGGGTTAGGATACTGATGATGCAATCCATCATTGAAAAAGGAAGAAGTCGAAGAAGTCGAAGAATCCTGTGAAGGGATTGGATCCTCTAAAGACAGTGAGAGTCCATAGAGCAATGATAAGAACCAATATGACAAATGTGGGGATGAGGATGACATGCAGGTTGAACCTAGGATGATGGTGGAATAGGATATTCGAATCATTGATGAGGAAAATCAATTTAAGGGAAGCAATATAGGCAAATCAATGAGTTTGTTGAGGTTGTTATACATGTATAAAAATATAAAAATCAAGAAGCTAATGATATAAGGACCTCAAGAGATAAATATTGAGGTGATAAATCTAAAATAAATAAAAGGAAAAATACCTAGAAGAATAATACAAGAAACCCCTCTCCTCATGCATAGGGTAATTCAGAGCCATACTTCTAAATTGGGAAAGGGAAAAGATTTATGGGAACTGTTTCAAAAAGAATTGGCTCATGAGGAGGGACAATTGTAAAAATATCCCCTCTCCAAAACCTTGCCATCTGGAGACAAGGTTGTAACTTCCATAAAAGAAGCACAAGAATTTAAAAGAAAAATGAACCAAGCATTGGAGACTTGTAGATAGGAACATCATAGGATTATTGATCGGTCGCTGGAGGAGGAAATAAGGTATGAGCTAGAAAAGAAAACAATGGAGGGTTTGATGGATGATCCTCCAACTAAGAATATTGACCCCGAGGAAGATTTATCCAAAACTCATCAAAAGGAGAAGAGTAAGGAGATGAATCAAAAAATAAAATAACTTATAGTTTATGAACGGATTCTTAAATAAGAAAATCAAACATTGAAAAAATTCTAATGTTCGGTGCCAGGAAGAAATAGGAAAGCTCAAGGAGAAATACAAAGGAGTGATAGATATGTCTAAGAAATGGCATGCTTAAGTAAAGAATTTTGAGAACCAAAATGAAAGCCTACACAGGCAGTTGAGAGAAGTGCAACATAAAGGACCCTAGGGAGGATTTCCTTCCTTTGGAACTCGTTTGGACACCCTTGTAAAGATGACCACAGACAAACAAACATTTAGTTAACATGGGGTCATAATCTTTTGAATTTTAGTTTTAGAGGGTCGACATTTTTTATTTCATAAGGGGAATGCAATATCTATGGTGTGTGGGAGATGTAGGGTCCTAGTTTTAACCCTTTTTTCATACAAAAGAACCACATATTATAGTTGAATGATCAACTATTACCCTTTCTCCTAGTATTTTTTCCCACCTATGGTGTATTGAAGTACAATCAAGCCCCGCATCCTCCAAGTATCTTAAATTACTTGTATTTAATCATTTTATTTCTTTTAGACATATTGGAATGTCAATATTTGTAAATACTAATGTGATGATATGGTTGGAAGTGTTATCAGTTGTTCTTACAGCCACATAGTCAGTCTTGCAGCAACGTGGTCTTATCTTGTAGCGTCAAGATTCATCTTGTAGAAACAGTGCTAGTCTTGCAACATTTATATTTATTTGAATGAGACCGAATTAACAGATCTCTCTTATATGATGATCGCGTGACACAAATTGATGGTTAATTTCATTTAATTTCTAGATCACTTATGCTAGATCAACTAGACTAGATATTTGAAATTCATTGAGCAATTAGCTATCTTTCAGTCTCTTTCCTTAACTCATAGTTTCTTTGTAAGGGGTGATCCGATTCCTATTGGCATGGAATATTTCCATTCATAAATCAAGTTGAAATTTCATAGCTAAATTTATGAATATTGTTGAGTTGTGCAGCAACTGATTGATGCATAGGCTGGTTATAAAAATTGACATGTATATTTAAAAGGGGGTTTGCTACGCAAAATTTGTGTTGTTGGTGTATCAATTCTCGTGTTCATACTTTTGATAATATTAATACAAATCCTCTTATGCAAATATAATTTTATCTCTCGAATCTTAATTAGATATCCATGTATCCGATTGGAGGGGGGCCCCTTCATTCATAGACACACTGTTGTGTATACATGTTTATTTTGATTTCTATAAATTTAGTTTATCATGGTATTTTTGAATGTTAGCATGAACATAATATCTTTGATACAGATTTAGTTAATTTCTGTTGTGGTTTTGAAATTAGGAATGGTAATTGTGCTTTTAATCATTTATTTTCATATAGATATTCAATTACTTTCACTAAACATGTGTAACTTCGTGTTAATTGGTTTTATAGAGTGTGAAGTTCTAAGTTGTAGGGTTCTTAAATTATCATATTAGTATTTATATTTATAAGACTTGTTCGATGGATAGTATCAATAGATCAAAAGTCACATGAAGTTTGATACTTTATTGTTAGAACCATGTTGGAAAGTACTTGATCCCGAAAGAACTCTGTCCACTTAATTAAGGATTTCTTTTGTTTCATTTAATAGGTTTGCGTTAGTCGAGGGCCCATATTAGATTGATTTAAGTAAATTCACTGGTTTGAGGTAGATTTCTAATACTTTCTTGAAGATTGACATCAATAGTTAAAGGTATAGATAAGGATGAATACTCTGTTTACATGGT
Organism: Pseudotsuga menziesii; assembly: GCA_001517045.1. Classification (NCBI taxonomy): domain Eukaryota; kingdom Viridiplantae; phylum Streptophyta; class Pinopsida; order Pinales; family Pinaceae; genus Pseudotsuga; species Pseudotsuga menziesii. The sequence continues at coordinate 162,011 of LPNX010239789.1, read as the reverse complement.
CATGATGGACAGTGTGAGTTCAAGTGTAACCCACTGTTACAGAGAGAAATTCCTATGGCTTGGGGTACCACGATAGACAGCTTGACTCCAGAAATCAATCCTTTCCAATATGCAATAGAAATGAAATATCTAACACTAAAGGATTAGACCTCGTACCTTATTCCGGACGGTTGAAGTAGATCCCCGTTGATCTCTCCAACTTCAACTTGAATTGATAAATCCGAGCGATCTCAAGGCATAGGGAAGGCTAGGAGTCAAGTGAATCGGATCCATGTCAAGGAAAAATACAAAAGGATTTGGATTATGCACACATCCCGATGTACACGGTTTTAGGGGTCAAGCCCACGTATATATGCGATTATAGGTTTAAAAGTTGCGTGTATTAATTTTCACATGCTTTTAGGGATGGTCAAGGAAACATCAAAGGACAAAAAATGGTCCAAGGGGTCTAAGGAGTTTGCAGAGGGACAGGGGAAGGCCATACAAGTGTGATTAACCTGGAGTGGTCAAATCAGCTATAACATATGCCCCCTAATGTGTGAGGTCAGAGGGGTCATACGATGGTCAAAATACATTATAATTCCATCCTAGAAGTGGAGTGATGAAGGATCCCAAATGGAAGACTAGCCACCCAATCAGCATAGTACAATGATACAACTCTGCACATAAATACGCATACATACAATAGTCTCG